>JALLPE010001981.1:0-10501 GCA_036940025.1 Conticribra weissflogii
GAGCGAGCTAGAGAGTTACCCGACCCTATCAAAAAATACATACATACACTTTTCTATTATACGATTCGATGAGGTTCTTAGTTCAATCGTGTTAGCCGTAGAAACGCAATGAAAGAATTGTCTGTCGTGTGTCGCGAATCTTTTTGACACAGCAGGAGAACTACGATAATATATTAATTTTTTTCATCTTGTTGGTTCAACAATTCCGACAGAAAAAGTACTAGTAAGTACCTACTAGGTACACAACCATCAGGGTTATCGTAAGATTTCGTTCTGACCTTGGATAATAATATTCCGTCTCGCCTCAATCAATTCCTCTCTCTTTTGTCAGCACATCCACTTCCGCCCCAAGACCAAACATGACATTTTCACCCACACTAGGAAGGAATTTGCAAGCCCTCAACCCCCTCAACCTCGTTAACCACCACAATGGAAATACCTCCCCTTCACCGAAAACTCCCGTTGCTACCACCGATGACGGCATTCCCTCCTCCAACAACGCTGCGTCACCCGCAGAAACCCCTAGGACTCCTCGCGAAAATCTGATGACGAAGGAAGGGTCCACCATGGTAGCGATGTCGAATCGTCCATCGGAAAGCAACGCCATCAGCCAAGAGGTTGATGACTTGTATAAGGAGTTTGAGGAGTTTCAGACCAAGCTGAAGAGTTTGGTTGCTCTGCACAACGACAAGCACAAGTCATTGAAGAAGTTAAATGATCAAATGTTTGGGGTAAGTACGCATCTTTGTGTCTTCGAATACTTTGAGACTATGGCCGTTGGCCGCTAGCTGAGAACTATTGTGGAGATTCTCTTTCCTCCAGAAGTCCCTATACTTACCAATTACTTTTGTTTTCAAATTTCTCAGACGGCCAAATTCTACAAAGAAATGTTTGCAAATACTCCCATCCACAGTGTCGTCACTGAAAATGGATGCAGCGCAAGCCTTTTTGCCTCTGCACCTTCTCAAGATTTGTTCCCGGATATCCCCATGGAACAACCTGCCGCCGCTAAATCTGAAACAAAAAGTGAGGAACGCAGAGAGGATCATTTGAATTTGCACCGCGAAATGATAGAAGAAACATCCTACCCTGACGCGGCGATTTTTCGGGACGTGAAAGTCAAAGACCCCGATGGCAAAAAAAGTCACGGAAAGAGTGTAAAAGTTTCTTCCCATTCAGTAACCGAAGCCACGAAAAAAGTCAACCTCGAGCCCGAAGGAGAAGAACAACATGGCAAGAGTATCGAATCAGATGGTGATTTCGATAAGATTGGTTTGCAAGGCGTTGAAGTTGGAGACACCGCTACAGATAAGAAGAAAGTAAATGTGGAGCCTGGCAGAGATCAAAACAATGGGAAGAGTAACCAAGCTTATTCTGAATCATCGAGAGTCGACTTGGAGCCTGAGGGGGGAGAGACTCGTGGCAACGTTAGTCAAGCAGGTCTTTATTCGGACATTGATGCTGACAAACGCTATAACAGCCCAAAGGAACCCGAGGGAGAAAAAGATTGTGCGTCTAGTATCAAAATTACTGATACATCTGTTGCATTAAAAAAAAAGGAAAGCATAGATCCTCCATCGACTATGGAATACCCGCACGATGAAATTGACGACGATGGCAACAAAGCTGTTATCGAAATCTGTAGTCAACCCGAAGACTCGGTGAATGTTATTGTTAGTACTGACGACGATAGCGAGAGTACTGATAGTTCTCATAGTGAACGTGATCATGAAAGTGAGGATGGCCTTGAATCAAATGGAGGACGAGAAAAGGGTTGCGATGTATTTCGCAAAGAAAAAACGTCGCCATCAAAGGAGGATGAGGAGGAAAAGGTCGAATCAGAATCGAAAGAAGCCGAAAATTTTAAGTCATTCGATGAAATATTGGAATCCAGGTCTGTTGACTCTTTTGTGGAAGACGAAGTCGGCGCAACTGATACCAAGACGGTTGAAGGGGTGGTTGAAGAAGTTTGCCCGAGTGCATTTCCTGCTGTGCTTGCTTGTGATGAGTCAGAAATCGTCATAGAAAACGGGATTGACGGTAGAAATATTGATGATGTGAGCTCAAATACCCCAAACGAAAACACAGCATGTGATTCTGATGTTGGGAGATCGAGCTCCGAAGGGGCCTCAAAAGTAGACACACCTAAATCGTCGGTAATTTCATATGACCCGGATTCAACTTTTTCTTCCCCAGGCGCGCCTTCTACTGACTCTCGTCCACCTGAGAGCTACTTTGATGTCCATTCGGCCGCTCACATCAATTCCGAGAAGTTTCTACAACGACACAAAAACTTGGTCAATTACCTGGAAGAGTGGGAAAATACGATTTCTACCAGAGTAAAAGCTCGATATGGCGAGTATGTAAAGTTTCGGAAGAATTTGCATCATTACATCAAAAAAGTCAACTCATTGAAAAGCGAACACAGAAAATTAGAAGAGAAAAATAAACCCATTAAACCGAAGCAAGAAGAGAAGATGGAAAGGAACATATTGAAGCTGTCGGGAGCAAGAGAAACGCATGACAGTGCAGGAGAATCATTGATCCTTCTTTTGGACGAAATTGTCCATCGCTCTTGGAAAGATGTTTTCCCATTGATCAAAATGTCAATGCAATTCGAAGCAGAATATTCTGCTATGCAGGCGAAAATTTTCGAGCGTCTAAATGAAACATCAAAAATCATGTCCAACATCGGCGTGAATGAGTCTCTATCAAATACTAGCAGGTTGGAGGCACTGAGAACGATGAATCCTGAAGTTTTGTACACTGGACAAAAAGGAAAAGGTATTGGGCTTCCTGTGTTGGTCGAGTGAGCTGGTTTGTACTTTATGCTTGAGCAAAGAACTTCCATAGTATCTGTAAAATGTTCCGATTATGTAATCAGTTTATTGATCGATAAATGACGTATTGAACCGAGACAATAGTTCGTAGCTTTTTAAACGAAACAAAACATGTACGTACGAGAGCCAACTCCTGAAATAATTGAACAATCCCCCTTTCCACGTTTGATTAATTTCACACTCCAAAACTCGTCGAGAAGCGTATTTTCCGGCAACAACCAAAGTGTTGGCGGGCGAACCGAGAGCGTAGTCGACATGCCTCAAACAGTCATTCATCTTAAAAATCAGCAACATCTGTCTCGGCACGATGTCGAGCATGGCAATGATCTCCTTGATGTATCTTTGGGCATAACCGCGAATGACAGCTTTATCTGTACCTTTCTGACTTGCTCCTACACTATCAAAAGATCCAGTTTGTGATCGCTCTATGACCTCGTCGAATGGCCTAGATGTCAGCATGGCAGCAAGAAGAGGGTACTGAAGAGTCAAGAAAAAGAAAGAAACGACTTCGTCAGATTACATAAACAACTAGCAATTTGATGTCGGAGGAATTCCTACCATGCGTTGCACACCCAAACTTTTGCACGCTGATTCAATACTGGGAATATCAGCCATGACGATAGCTTTCCAAAGACGTGCGTAAGCCTCTTGAAAATCTCCATCCAAAGTTTTGTACAAGCCGTGATCCACAAGAACGATCTGGGGCTTGCCCTTTTTCTGTGGGTGTTCCCGTAAGAGGACGTTTGCTTCGTGTGGGTCGCAGTGAACAAATCCATGCATGAAAATTTGTGAATTAAACACAGACGATATCAATTTTGCAACGTCCCTTTGCCAAACAGAGAAAGAGAATACGATCAAACGAAAGAAGAAACGAGCATTATGAAATGATTGTTCTCAATGCTGCTCACCTACGACAAATTCCGGCTTTGTCAATAGACTCTATATCTGTCGCCCTGAACCCTTCCTCATATTCCATGGTCAAGACTCGACTACTACAGAAATCCCATAAGACTTTGGGCACTATACAGTCCAAACCGGTTTGTGCAAGATGAGCAGAGGCTGTTTTGGCATTCTGTCCTTCATTCTTAAAATCAAGTTCTTTCGGAAGTTGCGGAGCAATTTCCTCGCAAATCCAGCCAAACTGAGTTTTGTGAGTTGAAGCGAATGTCTTCATACATAGATACAGAATTGCAATGAAACACAAGTACGAAATATGGAAATGACTACCTTAAAATCCTCAAATAGTTGGTCAGCCAGCATCACAACGGTGCTCATTGCAAGTAAATCACCTTTCGACGTCTCCCTCAACCCTTTATGCTGAACTTTGATTGCCAATTTCTTCCCTGTTTCTTTGCATATTGCCGTGTGAACTTGAGCCAAACTTGCAGATGCTATAACCGTAAAATATTTCATTGAAGTCAGTTTTCAATAGACGAAACAAAGGAGCAAAATTTTAGACCGACTCACCAATCGGTTCTAATGAAAAATCGCTGAATAAATCTTCCGGTAGAGCTCCTAATTCCTCTTCCACAACTTGCCTGACATCTTGAATCGTAGAAACGGGCGCATCGTCAAACAAAGAAGACAATGTCGAAATGTATTCTTCTGGCAATAACAAATCAAGGTTCGCAAGATGCTGGCCCACTTTGATATATGTGCCTCCATTTTCTCTGCACAAATTCAGGAGACGAAAGGCGTTTCGTTGATGCACATTATGTATTCTGCTAGATGATTTATGCTCCGCAGCATCAATACTATCCAAAGACGAGAGTGCTGCTTGTGCTTGCGCAAGTTCTTCTGCAATATCCATCATAACTTGCTTTTTGTCATGTTTAGCAAGAGTATTCTTAAATATTGCCTTTGAATCAGTGTTGTCATTGTTTTCATCACCATTTTCAGGGGAAGAATAGACATAATTGTGCTGCGATTTTTCCAGATCCTGCTCGAGTCTATCTATGATTTTTTCCAATTCATGCCTTTTGGAGGCTTTCTGTTCACCGAAGTCCTCGCCACCGGAGAAAATGTTCATTTTGCGAAGCTGAGCAATGATTGTCGAGTCTCCATTCTTCCTCAGAAACGAGTAGGCTTGATAATCGGCTGCCATAATCGCTGCTGTTTTCGCTAGGCGTAAAGCTCGTAGCAATGCTTCCATCGTCGGTATTACCAAAGACGAATAATGCAATATTTCCGTCTGCAAATTATTCATGGCATTCACCAAAGGGGGCAATGGACTTCCTAAAAATGAAGAGGTCGCCAGTGATGCATCGAAAAGCTCCGTAGGCATATTGTCGTTGTCACGGGACGAGCAAACTGCATGACTGCCCCTATGCACTCCACAAGGAAATATGGCACGACCGTCAGAATGTGGTTCGATGGAAGGAGGAAAAACGAATGCTGCAGTCGCAGCCGTGCACGTAGCTACAGCGATTGATGTGGTGCGACGATGGGCAATAATAGGTGATATTGCAGCACGGATCATTGGAACTGCAGACTTGATGATAAGGAGACGATACGACTTGAAAAGAGAGACGTATCGGATTTCTTTCAATAAAAAACTATCGCCTGGTTCGTAGTGACATCGAGCCTTCGCGCAAAGGCCTCTCCCACTCTCGCACAATCTAAAAGGAGCGCACCAATCAGCCAGCGCATGAATTGATGTCAACCCGGACAAGGAAGTGATTGGGTGCAACGAAAACCGTACAAAATGACTCTCCCTAGATCGCTGTCAAAACAACAATAATTACTATTTGTCGGATTGGCTGAGAACCTTGTTGAACGTTTTGTTGAGAACACGATTTGGCCTTAAGAATGTTAAGGATGGGATGAGCGAGATGTGACGCTAGAATGAGATTGGGCTGTTGAGAGAGCAAGCGGCGTGAGTGCATGGTGTTGTCTCAAGTGCGACGTGGTCAAAACTTCTACGTGGACAAATCATAAGAAACCTGCGACAAAAAATAATTTAAGTTTTAAAGTGCAAGGGTGGTGTTTTTTCCTCATCAGCACAAGTAGAAAAATTCTGTGCCGGTATAGTTAGACATACGAAGTTCGTTTTCCCTTTTTTTGTGCTTGATTGTATGGTAGGTATTAATCACCCCTCTCCGTCGATAGTGTCAGTTTCGTACCGTTATTTTGATATGGTACCTCTTCAAAAATTCACTGTCGATGACAAGTTTTAATTTTCGCTCGCATTGTTTCAAGCACAGAAACCCAAATCTGACAAAAGCAATCGAAGTATAATGGACTCTCCAAATCTTACTTCTAAGCAGTCCCCTACGGACATACCAGCAACCATGCTGCCGTCCACCAAAAAGAGCAAAGCGGAGTTCAAGCGACAATCTGCAGCTCGAGCCAAGGCATGGGCCGAACAGCGTAAATTGAAGAACGAGAGAAATGACGACAGCGAGATTGTAGAAGAAAACAAAGAAACGAAATTATCCGGAGGCAAACGCGATGACGATTCTGTTGAAGAAGAGCAACGAGATGAACCTGAAAACCTTCCTCCGACGCCACTGACTACGAGGGCAACGAGGCGATCGGCAAGGCGTCCACTGGATTCTAGTGGTTACGATAATTCGAATGGAATGAACGAGAGCAGTGAATCAAGCAGGGTGCTAAGAAGGCGCACCATGGATGTTGCTGCAACACCAACCGCTGAAGACGCATCGAAAAATGTGATATCCACTCCCGTTGCGAAGAAGGGGGGGCGTGCCACGAAATCCCTTGGCCCGGGTGTTGCTGCAACACCGACAAAAGTAGATGAAAAAGTCCAAAAATCTCGTTTGTCTGGGGAGAAAATCGAGGAGGAGAGGGCAACTCGCATGAAACAAAGAAGATCGAAAACGCCTCAGAAGAAGAAAACTCTGAAAAAATCTCCAACGAAACCTGAATCTGCAATAGCAGATGAGAATCGTGATGAATGTATCGAAGAGAAGGGAAACAACAGGTAAAAATTGATCTTGCTATGACTTTTCTTTTCTGGACTCAAATGAAACGTGCATTTTAGTAATTATTCTTCACCCATATCCACTTATCACCATCTCTAGGGTTGTTGTCGAGGAAGAAGTAAAAGAATCACGTAATGAAGAAGTCGGGAGTGAAAACAATGAGCATCTTGCATCAGAAGGGCCTTATGCAGTAGGAGACCGAGAGAATGCCGGCGAAAAAATAATATCAAATTTTCAGGCCGTCCTCCCGCAATTTTTAGTGTTCACTCACGCACTTTTACTTCAATGGACAATCGCTTTCGCTATCATCGTAATGTTTTTTCCGGATTGGTTCATCTTTCAGTTCTGCATCGACGGAGCTTGTTTGGGTATTCCTAATAATGGCACAGGATTCACAAATAAGAATGACCGAGCGGCATGCGTGACGTTTGGGATCTGCCTGGTGATAATTGCTGGGAACTCCATTGCTTACGGACCCTTTAATAAAGTCGGTTGGGTTTTGACCACTTCTAGCCTCGCCATGGTCTCATTTTCAACGTCGATCGATTGGTGGAGAATTTCTAATAGAATTGTTTCGACAGTGCCTTCAATTCCTGTCTACTCTAAACTCAACGTTCCGGACTTGTTGGTTCTGATTGGGTTGATCGGAACTATAGCTGCGTTGAACCAAGTTCGTAGTGATTCATTGCATATTGAATCTAAGGTTGAAAAGTGTTTGCCTAATGTTCAGCCAGAAGCTGTGGGATTGGATTGCAAAGACGGCAAGGAGCAGGAGGGTGAGCTTGAAAATGGGGAGAAAGTTGCTCGTAAGTGCATCGGGTTAAGGATCGCGGTGGAGAAGGATGGAGTTATTGTCCACGGAGCAGTCACTGATTATGATCACTTGAACCGTGTCTGGTGTGTGGAGTATGACAATACCGAACAGGATACAGAATTCTTGAACAGAATTCAACTTGCATCTGCTATCAAGGAACATGCCAAAGAATGGACGGGCTACCTCAAGGCCATATGGCTAGACGGCTCGATTTGATCTCACGACAGCAATCGCTCAGGTTTACACAGATGATTTTATTCTTTGGGGTCTGCTGAAAAGTGATATTTTTAGAGGCTGATATTTAAATTGGTTAGGATATCTTGCATACAAAATCAATTAAAGAGTATTTACCTAAACTAACAATATTCATTATACATTTCCAACTTGATTTTGCCAGTTGTGCTCACAGAATAAATAACAGCTTTTGTATCCTCCTGATGTTGTCAGCTGTATGTCGGGTGGTCTACCTTGTTGTGTTATTCCATTTCCACAACAAAATATCAAATTAGCTTGACCCTTGACCACACCATTTTCTGACAGGATAAAAAGTTATCTTCCTCTTGTGAATTCAAATCAGCAATCGCTCCAAAGCTCTCACTTTATTGCCAACCGACGACATAAATTCGTGGTATCGTATTGTACCCTTTTTCGCAGATACCATAGTACAATCTACTACAAGGTAGGAGAGGTTTTTTGGAGGCCTGGAAGCTGGAAGACAATGGATAAGAGATATTTATTTACCGATTTATTTTATTTTTATGTGGAATCACACAACCTAGGAACTTTAATTATCACAGATAATATCTGTGATAGTTAAACATTAAGTTAATATTTTTAACAATAATTAACTATTATCACTCCTGTGTGTTTGTATCAACCTTTACACTAAATGATAAGTAATCAATCATCACTGTCATTATCTGTGATAGGTTAACTATTGCAGATAATATCTGTGATAGATAAGTATCAGTGTTATTTTTCTAGTCTGTGCTGGTGCAATAAAAATATCAAATATTGCTGAAATATTGTTGCCAATCCAGTATCTTCCTGGATGTTATGATTCCACTGACATCATTGGAGATGAATCTTAAGTGACAAGATTGCATTTGTTGCAATCTCATTGGTAGTCTTGTCATCACAAATCAAGTGCAAACTGGTCATGTGAACTGGACTTATTGTCACAAAAACTGTCCTGGTTGTTGCAAATTCATACCCTATGAGGATAGGTACAGACCTTGTCAATGTTTGTGACAATGCAACCAAAGGGAAAAATGAAGCCACATAGACCTCACATACCTTGCAAAGGGGGAGTGTTCCCATGATTAGAGCTCTGATGATGGTGTCGCAAAAAGGAAGATGACAGTTGTTCTCTCTATTCAGCAAACACCATCAAATCAATCCCTCCACCATGGCCAAACCTTCAGCCTGATCCTACTCCTACTGACCCATTCCCCACAAGGAATGAAGGGGTGCCACTAACAAATTAGTGCAGAGGCCAGGTATCATATGGCCAGCTGATGACATTTTTGGTGAATTGTTGCATTTTTGTTTCCCATGTCATGTCATCCAAAATGGTGGTGTGGCAAGAGCAGATGTCATGGTTGATCAGTTCCCCACCTTGTATTGTACAATATGATATAATATAGGAAAATTTAAGTTTCACGATTTTTGAGCTTATTTGTTATTGTCATATCATTGTGACATCAAAATTAATGATTCATGTCTCATTGTTACAACTTGTGACAAGGCCAACAGATGAGATAGTCACATATGCTATCTTGTCATTTATGATTCATCTCCAAAAAAACTTCTCACGCTCACAGCATAAAAAATATAATTGACAGCAGAGAACATTTTTGACAGAACATGGGAATCTGTTTTTGTACTACCAACATTGACATCCTTTTCAGCTGCACATCTTTTTGACACTAAACATGACTTTTGCTTCCCTTCCTTTCTCCCTTTCTCCCTTTCTCCCTCTCTCCTTCTCTCCTTCTCTCCTTCTCTCCCTCTCTAACTCTATCCCTCACTTGCTCTCTTGCTCTCTCCCTTTATCACTTTCTCCCTTTTGTCATATCTCCCTTTCTCCCTTTCTCCCTCTCTCCCTCTTGCCCTCTTGCCCTAAATCCATATCCCTCTCTCCAGAGTTAGAGAACAAGTTGTGGGAATGACCAAAAATAATGAGTCATTCTCGTTCTTTTTGAATACCATGTTGTAAAAGTAGCAAGTCTTTCTACTTCTCTCAATAATGACTTACACAAAGTAACGAGTCCTACACAACTTCGAGAGTAACGACTTCAAAAATAATGACCTGCTAATTGATGACATGATAACGAGTTCAAAAAGTACTGAGTACTATTATATTTGCAAATAATGAGTGTTGAAAAGTAATGAGTGTTATTAGTGACTAAATAATGATTACTAAATAGCTACTTTTTACTCTTTACTTTATTTTCTGTTTTACAAAGGAACTGAAATCTGACATGTATGAATGTACCGATTATTCATAACTGGTCACTGGTCAATGGCCACTGGTCACTGGTCACAAGACCACAACAGACCACAACCAGTCACAGGCCACAGGCCACAGGCCACCACTCACCACGACCAACCACCACCCACAAACAACACCAACCACCTAACACCATACACCAAACACAACACGAAACATGCCAAATGCAAAACATCGCAGCCAAATCACAATTTACGAACAACACAAGCAACAAAGAACAACACATCGTGTCCTTTGCTACCGAATTCATCTTCCCAATGAACTACGAATGTCAAATTGCAAATGAACATCACTCACACAGGCAATCGTGCTACATTTTTGAAAATATAAATATTGATTTTATTCAGCATCAGCATGACAGAGGTGAGAATAATTCTATTGTCTGCTGTTT
>JALLPE010001982.1:0-10491 GCA_036940025.1 Conticribra weissflogii
TTAATTCTCTATATTTGAAATGCATAGATACTAACATAATAATTTCTATTTTAGTTCTTTAGAATATGATGTTGCACTTTCATTAAAAAATAGAATTCATTACTTTGTAGACAGATTCCATTGCCAAAGACACAAAGAATGGTCCAGTAACATTAAAAATATTGAAGATGGTTCTCAGCCATCAATCTGGTATCAGTTTGTCAATTGAAATTTGATTTTGATGTGAAAATTGAAGCTTTCTGCCAAAAGATAAGGCTTATCACAGGAGGACACATGACATGTTTACTAAGATCTCATGACGATTCTGTTGATTCTAGAGAGAAAAATGGATTGCACTGACAATCATAACCTGAACACATTGCCTGCAATGGTTACTGGTAAAAATGATGTCTTTATTGCAATCTCTAGTAATGAAAAAGATTGACTATAGTAAGTCCCATGTTTGCAAAAGACTGTAGACATAAGTCAATAGTAGTGAGATATATCAGTGGCCTCAAAATTGTGGGAGAAGCATTCAGAACCTAATTTGCTGCCTATACTGAACTAGGTGTTCATATCTGCACTTACAACATAGTGGCATACAGGATATCAATTTATTTTGTCCAGAGAGCTTCATGAATGACATTTACTCGAAATTCACCTTTTTGGGAGCTAATATCTATGAGGATACAACAAAATCCAACACAGCATAAACTTTAAAAATCGTCATATTTGATAACTGCAATGAAGGTACCTTATCAAGTGAAGAGTCTTCACAGATCTTCCAGTGGATTAAGATGAAGCCGTCCAAACAACAGCATCAATCTTGAATTTATTTAATGGAAAAATATGTTACTTCATAAATAAATTGCTGTCTCCTCTGAGTTACTAGCATGGAAAAGTCTAGAAGTAGAATGCACAATATTGATGTGAAAAATCCATATGAATAATAAATTGCTCAATGATAAAGAGGAGAACTTTGATTTTTGCATGCACAATTTGTTGTTGGAATGGATTCTATGAGGAGATTGGTTCAATATAGATGCCAAGCTTTATGTTTCAACTCATTATGAAAATATTAATATGGAATTCAGCATGTGCTTTATTGGAATGCATTCATTTGCTAGTAATTGTTGGATTACATCCATGTGGCTTGAAACTCTATTACAATGTGATGGATTGGTTTACCATCAAAACAAGAACTCTGAAATTGATTGGATTCACCATGCTGGGCTATCAAGGTAAGGATAAATTAATAAATTGGAGGAACTTTTGTCATCTAGTAGTATCAATTCAATTAATGCATTTGTTCTTTTACTTTGTGGAGATAAATATTGTGATTTTGAAAATAGATGACACTTTGTCAGTATATTACTGCAAAGGAAATAAAGCACAAGGAACCTAATCTAGACAACTAATTTAGGATGAAGGCCATTTCATTTTTGTTTTATTCTTGTGTGATTAATTCAAAATTGTAAAATTACTGATGGTATTTTCTTTTCAGTCAATCTTTTGGCTAGAAATAAACTTTTTCAATTTTTCATTTTTTGTTTAATATTTAGTTTTTGTTTGTAAAATATAATTTATTGGATAAAAATTTCTTCTTTTTATAGATAATTGTTTTTCTTGTATCTTGATCTTTAATATTGTACTTTGAAGGTTGTTTGTTTCAAGATTCCTATGTTATTTGATTACACAAAATCCAATTTCATAACAATAAGAGAGAGAGTTTTCAATATTCCTGATCATGATTGACTGATATATTATCCGCCTATTCCAAAAATATCACTTTGCTATGAGAGTAGTGAATCACAGTGTGTAATTAAGTTTGACTTGCAGATAAGATCCCTGGTATTACTTAAATATTTCTTCAACCACAATATATTTATTAACACTATCCCATGTATCAATATTGATAGAAAATACAAAAACACAGTCAATACAGACTGTGGATTAAAAATATTTGATGATGCAAAGTTGTACTGAAACTAGGTTGTCTTTTCAATAAGGGAAACCATATTTTACAATAAATTACAGAGTTTTCCTGCACTTTGTGCAATGGCAGTGAAATTTTTGGGAATTTTTAATTTCATGGAAATAAGGGTATTATTCATCTTGTGATAATATAGATGATTCATTCCCAAAATTGAAATACTCTGTAGAAGCATCACAAGAGGCTACGTGTGCACATACAAAGATCAGAATGTTTAGCCAGAAAGATTAAAAAAATTGACACATCCCATAGTCACAAATTCGATTTTTGTCATTTGATGCATTATAAGTTGATCATTGATATATTTTATCATCATTTTGAATGGTCAATGAAATCAATCAATGCCTTTCTTCCCTATCACTCACCACTATGAACAAAGCAAAAGATAGCAGATGTGAAATATTTTCCTCAGTTGCCCTCTTCCTGATGCTGGAACCATTCACACTTCAATGTTGATAGCAATGCTGACTTTATGGATAACTCCAATGTTGATAATGAGGCTGTTGTTGCAATTGATCTGCTTTAATCTTTTTGGAATTTTTCTGTGATTGAACAAGCAAGAAATATAGATGGTAAGCCTGACTGGTGATACTTGTTTTGTAACAGAGACATATCAGTGAGTACAATCTTGTGGATCAATCAGTCTTATTGAAAATTTCAACATATTAAACTTGACACTTGGTACAGTGTTGAACCAGGATCACCAGATGGTGAATGTTAACCTTACAACACAGACAAAGGTCTAATTTGATTTCCCAAAGAAAACAATAATTCAATTTTTGTTGTTAGGTATTGTCAGTGGAGGAGGAGGGGGTTGGGGGTTTGATGAATCTGGAGGCAAGTAGGTTGGAATATGAATGATTGATTACTTCAAACATTCAAAGTCAACACTTTGTGCTGTGATGAACCAGGATCACCAGATAGTAAATGCTAACCTTACAACAAAGACAACGGTCTACTTTGTCATTTAGAAGAAAGCCATAATTTGATGTTTGTTGTTGGGTATTGTCTGTGGAAGGGGGAGGGTTGGGGGAACAATTAATTTATTGGCAAGTAGGTTGGCATAATAATGATTGATTACTTCAAAAATTCAAAGTCAAGACTTTGTGCTGTGATGAACCAGGATCACCAGATGGTGAATGTTAACCTTACAACACAGATGAAGGTCTAATTCAATTCTTCAAAGAATGCAATGATTTGATTTTTGTTGTTAGGTATTGTCAGTGGAGCGAGAAAAGGTGGGGGAATGATCAGTTTGGTGGCAATTTGGTTGGCATAAGAATGATTATTACTTTGAAAAGTCAAAGTCAACACAACCAGGATCACCAGATGGTGAATGTTAACCTTACAACACAGATAAAGCACAGCAGCAAAAAACCATGGTATATGTATAATGTTTTGATAATGGGTTAAATTTTCAATGTATAGTGTGTTTATAATGCAGGAGCTCATGATGTGTCTGCATATGTATAGTTTCATTTATAACAGAAAATTTCCTATTTAGCATCATGTATAATGTCAAATTTTGTATAATGTTTGTATATTGTATGGTGTATAAAGGATTCATAGTGTATCTTGTGTTGTGAGAGTCATTGCAAATTTTACATAACATTATTCATACACTATACACCACACTGTTCTATGACTATGCAATTTTTGCCACATCATTGGTCATTTTGTTACAAAAAATGTATGTAGAGAATTACTTTACAAATATTTTACTGTATATAAGATATATATATGTATTCATGATGTATTGTACTTGGCTTGGTCGATTTCATTGGTCCTCATGTAGCGGCTCCTCTTGTCTCCTTGTGCAGCAATTGCAGCTCTGGTGATCACAGCAGCTCTGGTGTTTGCAACTCTGACCATTGCAATGGCTCCTGAAATTCTCATGACATTACCGGACAAACCAAGACTGGTAATGGATTCACATCCAACCAAAGACCTCATAAGTGTTGCAACTCCACGGCATCCGATATCATTGAACGCGAGGTTGAGTCGAGTAAGAGTGCCGATGCTTGGCAAAGAGGCGGCAACCAACTGACATCCCTGATCCCCGATGGAATTGTTATCAAGATTGAGTGTTATCAGCTTGTGTTGAAGTAACTTATTCATGATGTTCTCGATGCCCTTAGATCCCATGTAGTTTCCAGACAGAGACACTTCGGTCATGTTAACTTTAGTTCGCTTTGAAATAGCTCGCGTAAGTTTCGCCGTCCCCTGATCCCCCAGCTCATTGTATGACATGTCCAGTCTATGAAGTTTTGGAAGCACCGGCTGTCTACCATCGGTCTTCGTTTCTAAAAATTCAACGAGTCGAGTGGCTCCTTTGGGGCCCATTCTATTGGATTGGAGCCTGAGCTCTTGGAGCGGACATGATGGTCCCAAACCTGATAACAGGGCGTTCAGAGAATCAGGGGAAATGGAAGTACTTCCCATGTAAAGCAGTTTCAATCCATCAGAAGGGTTGGGTTTGTATGAACTGGTACCACCGTTGGATTGTGGTGTAGGTGGAGAACCACTGCCCTCACCATCGTCATCGTTACTAGTGAAACTCAGTCTTCTGCCGTCCCTACCCCTTTTGTTCCTAACCGGTTCAGCAGAAAGAGCAATGCCTAACTGTATAGCCACTTCATGCGAAATGGTGTTTCCAGAAATGATCAGCCCCTGCAGCGGTGGTAAGCAACGCATATTCCTCTTTTTCAAACCTTGGCATAAAGACATCATCCCCCGAGGTGAAATGTTACAAAATCCCACATCTAGTGTCTTCAGTGCAGCGTTATCGGAATAGAGGAATTCACTGAGAGTTTCCATGCCATAGTCCCCTATGTCTGTGAACGAAAGATTTATCACAGCCAGTGGTGGTGGTTTCAGCAAAACCATCTCTGACGGTGACTGGGCATGTGAATTGGCTTTGAGTTGTTGCTCACTGAGGCTGTAAAATTCGTCTGTGGCAGCCACAAGATCCATCTCCGGCGAGTTCAGTGCCAGATACAGCAAAGGACCCAAATCCTCAATTTGAAGACGCCCTGTTAAAACAAGCGTCACCAACTTAACTTCACCCTCGGTCAGGATGATTTTAGAGAGGTCTAATGCTGCCCCCGATTTCAACTGATCCACAATATCCATACTCTTCTTTCCGTCACGCGCACGACCATCGCCTGTTCCACCTCTTGAGGTTACGAAATCACCGCCCCACATGGAATCCCCTTTCGCCGCCGCCTCCATTAATTCCCTAAGCGGATTATCACTACTCGAGAGGTCTAATCCCATATTTTTCGCGGCATTCAAAAGCATTGATTGAATTTCCGCCGCCTCATCTTGGACTGCATCAGCGCTTTCGCCTCCAGTAGTGTTACCGATCTCGGATCCAAACAGTGACGACTCTACCGCCTGGAGTAACATGGAAGCAATGCGGGTTATTCTGCTGACGATGATGGCGACGTCCTCGTTCTTAACAACAGCTTCGTGAACGATGATTCCTGGTACGGGGGAGTCAATATAGGAGACGACCTTGGCGACGAGCCATATCCAGTCACCTTCGATGGTCCTTCTTCGAAGGTAAACTTCAACGTCGGGTTGGTCTCGCTCCCAAAAATGAGTCTTGATTGCGTGCATGCCCAACAAATCATCCTCGTGAACAGAATCAAACCTGGTATTAAAAAGCGGGGGGCGTTTAAGATTACAGAAGTGGGACAATCATCACTTGTAGCCGCGAGACATATCAAGAGAACTTACGCCGATGTCATGAGCAGCCCCGATGGTGGAAATCCGGTGATCATTTCCGTTGCTCCAAGAATGGTACCTAAAACGTAAGATGTTGGCGCGTTGGTTAGAAAGTGTAATGTCACGATAAGAATAAATCAATGACTGAAAAAAATGGATACTCATGCAGGAGCAAAATAACTGGATTTCAGTGTGTGAGTCTAAACTCATCACAAGCTTTCTAACGAGAACAAACATCAGCTACCCTCAAATTATTGCTCCCTTAAACTGAAAACATGATCCACCAATTACTGAGATCCCGAGAGGGGGTAGCATAGATCGCTTGCGCTATTAGAGTGGCTCGATTGTGAAGTTCAAATAAACTCTCCTCCCTCCCGCGAGGCTCAGAAAAGTCAGCGAATTGAATGACTTCATCCCCCCTCGTCTGACTCATTGAAATCGCAAACAACCAACATCTGCCACTAGAGCAACGTGCTCGTGTGATGTGCATCCCAGGTAAAAAACTTCAACATGATGGCGCACCCCCTCGGTAGTGGATGAGAGCCTAAGCAGTGAGCAACATTCCATTTCAATGGAAAAGACTCCGGTCACTAATCCTCTGTATCAAGCCAGCCCATCCCCCAAATCAAGACAACAAAAAACGATGCCGCCCAAAATGACACATCCCAAACTCACCATTCAATGCAATAGTCAAAAAGTGCTCCTCCGGCCTCTCGTCATCCTCGCCCTCGACCAGCAGCTGCATCTGCGCCTGTAATTGCATCTGCTGTTCTTGTGTAAGCCCCTCCATCTGACTCATCTGCTGAAGCTCTTCGAGGCTCAGATCCTCGAGATCGATCTGCCCCTGTGGTTGTTGTTGTCCCCCCATCCCCTGCTGTTGTCCCTGCCCCCCCATCGGGTCTTGCTGCTCGTACATTTGCTCTTGCTGCGCCAGCATCTCCATCGTCCTCTGTTGTTCTTCCGGGCTCATGTTTTGAAACGCCATTTCGAGTTCTTCCATGGTCATGTTGGAAAAGTCCAGGTCGCCGAAGTCGCTGCCGCAGTTGCTGCTGTTGTAGTCGTTATAGTCGTTACTACTGTTGTAGTCCGCGTAGTCTCCGCCCCCCCCCTCGTGGTGCTGCTGGTGGTAGCGAGACTGCTGCTGCTGCTGGTGATGACGCTCGTGACCATCCCGCCGCTGCCGATGCCTTGGCGATGACACGTCATCGTACACGTCGCCGTACTGATCTCCGTGGTTGTGATAGTTGGAACCGTCGTTCCTCTTGCTGCTGTTCCCCCTGTTGGAATGGTTGCCGCCGCTGCCATTGGCGTTGTAGTCATTCGAGTGACCGTTGCCGCCGCCGTCATCGATGGACATGGCGGACAGTGCGTAGGGGAGGGCGTCGCTCATGTCCATGATGCTATCTTTGCGTGTCGACGACGGAAAATCGGTCGCGCACTGGGTGGTGAAAGTGGTTCCGAGCAAATGATAATGAAGGGAGAGGGGACGAGTTGCAGGACTCTGGCGAAGAAAGCGATTGATAGTTGTCTACTAGGGTATTGCACTCTGGGAAGCGTGTTGAACTGAGGTGGCAAAAAAAGGATGGTTGGATTGGGGGAGGTAGGGGTTCCAACGATACAGAGATTCGAGCAATTCGAGCACTTCGTAATGAGAGCAAGAGATTACAATTCAAAGTAACGATGGTAAGAGTGAAAGAAATGAGGCCACCGAAGATGGCTGAGAAAGAAAGGCTGACCAATGGTATATTGTACAATCCATTCAGCAATATCTCACTCTCTCGATGGAGAGATGATTAATAGAGAAAAATACTCTCTGGTACCAGAGTGTGAGTGGGACAATACGATAGACGTGTATATTGAATATTTTGGCATATATCATGAATTAAAAATTATTTTTTCCTGGCGACGACGGGGCTGCACGCACATCTAAATTCCGGTTGGAGGACGTCAAGAAACTCGGGAGGTTATAGGTATTTTTTTATTCGTCAGTATGGTAGGAACTAGTTTACTGTGTAAGAAGTAGTACAATGCTTCCGAATAGGGGCCATAATCAAACATTTTTTATACACGACAAGGAGTATCGTACTTTTTTAGTCGAATTATTGTATTGTAGCCTTTCAAAAGTACGTACAATTTTAGTGTTAAAAAATCTCTCTCTGCTGTTTCGACATATTCAAGTATAAGAAGAATTGCGTTAGTACAATACAATAGGGTATATTTTACAGATGCTATTGTCGTACGTTTGTACCTGGTAAGACGCAAAAATCTTTATGTACAATCGATTTCGTTCCCGAGTGGAAATCAATGGCTGTCCATAATGCAACGTAAAAACGAATTCAGCTTATTTAATGAAGACTGATCAGATAGACATAGAAGAGTCGCACTCCTGAAGATTCTTCATAAGTCCCGATTCGGAATCGTAACTCAGGCCTTTTTTAAATCGCGGGAAGTCTGTTTTGAACTATTACTGAATTCAATTTATTTAGGATGAATTCAGTAAAGTCTATGGCACCACAAGATGATTTTTTCTTTGACAATGAAACCGATATTTTGTTTAGTCATGATGGCAAATCTGTGGGTGTGAGATTACAGTGTTCCACTGCAATAAATCATTGATATTATTGGTTTTACAGCAATGAATAAAGGGTTCAAGTTGGCTTTCCCATTTTTATATGCTGATTCTGAAATGCCTACGTAAATAAATACATCAGTCATAGCACAGGAAATGACTAGCATTCAATAAAAAAATATATGTGCAATATATATACATGCAATTTGAAATTTACTAAAACCATACCGAATTCCTATGTGAAAGTAGTAATTCATGCATAATGTTTGTAAGATTAGTTCCCATAGTTGGAAATGCCAAACACCAATGTGTCAGTCAAATGACCAATACAAAATGAAATGTCCAACATATCAGTGACATGTCAGGAGAATTCTCAAAAATTCCAAACTTTAGGGCATATAATAAATTTCTCAAGCATTCATTTCTTGTGAATACACTGTGCTCCTCTTGTCCAAAGGAGCTCAAAATGCACAAATGAGGAAAGAGTGCCATTGTTTCATCTGCGCTTCTCTGGTACATTCTACATACTCAAATTGGCTACTCCACTCAAACCCATCCCAGTGAAATTTGTTGGAATTTTTGGGTTGAGATTGAAATTTGCCAACATCTGCCATTTTGACAGTTTGCTGACATGTCATTGACATTTCCAAAGATTCCTTCAACGGTGCTGTACTATGGAGTGAAGTAGCTCAAGGGGATTTCCACAAAGGAAGTAAGGTTTCAAATGATTGTGTGTATATTGAAAAAAGGTCCCCATTATGCCTTAAAAGTTTATTTCTTCTTTTCATTGTACAACCCATATATGAAGTCTGGAGAAATATTGTACATGTACCAGGCCTCTACATAGGTAGGACTGATTTTGACTGTCCGCTTAACTTGACTGTGCCCTTGTAGGTGCATTGACTATCCAGAGTGGATTGGACAATGTCCTGTATCCATGAAAACACAGAAGAAGGGCTTTACACATGTCAACTTGGGTGCATATGTAGTATGTGGTGTGTAAGTTGATAAACACTTGGGATATTGTTTGTTGTGTTTAAATTTGTATGAAAGAAGGTAGTATGAATAATCATCAACTACGCCATGACTGGGTATTTGCCAATGCTTTCAGAATCAATTCATATATGGCCAAAAACCGCTTGAACCTGATTTTTGCATTCTAGAAAAAAATCTATATATTCTGAGAACATTATTCCTGTTCTTTGGAACACAGAAATAAAATCTGCCTTGTAAGTTGAGGAATTATAGTCAAGCTTGACAAGCATCTAATTGGTCAGAAATCCAAAACTGCTTGTTTATTACATTTATTTTATCATTTCATTACCATGTTTGCTCTTGAGCTATTTTGACCTCATTAAATTTGGGGTAGTACAAGAGTTTATGAGCCCAAATATCATGGTACCTTTTCTTTGCCTTTCTGTTATATATATTGTCAATGATTTTAACTTGTGACTCTAGTGTCTAGTGTACAACCCCAGAGTATTGTTGATTTGAATTGGTCAAATCCTGCGCCCAGTGCTGCTGTAAATAGTGGCAAAATCTACAACACCAATGACTCCTATCATATCTGTCTGATAGAGCGTCCACAGAATTCTCTTTTCACCATTGAGCAAGAAATTTTGCAGGCCTATCTCAATATTAATCCTGATTTTTTTCTTGCTAGATCATCTTGTGCCCCTGCACCAGACTCTACATGTATGATCAACAGTGCCTTTGATCTCTTGACCAAGACAATGGATGGACTATACCAATGATGTAACTTGTGACTTGACTGCAGGCTTTGAGGAATCTACCTTTCATTTGTCCAACACTTCCAACCAATTTCCCTCCTATGAAACAGGCACTATTGCACAAGCCAATGGTTGTTACTTCTGTCTTCCAATGGGTCATACTACCTACTACCATGGAAATCAAATATAATCAGGTGTTTGTCAAGAAAGAGAATATAGAAGAGGAAGTTTCCAAGGAGCTCACCTTGAACTGCACTGCTGAAAATGAAGAGTTGAAGCCTGGAATTATAGCAGCTAATTACTTTGTTCATAGGAGCAACAATGGTGAGAAGTTGATGCAACCTACATTCAAGAATTCTTTTGCAGCGAGTTGACCAAAGTAGATTCCCTTGAGAATTATGTTGTCTTTTATGATCTCAAGAATATACTCATGGTAAGGATCTCTGTGATGCTGGTCACATATGCCTTTATGTGAATTGGGGCCCATCAAA
>JALLPE010001983.1:0-10509 GCA_036940025.1 Conticribra weissflogii
ATGGTAACAATGAAAAATCATTCACAAAAAATAGTAATAATATTATATTTTAATACTAATATATTATAAATTAAAATTACAAAAACCAACAAACCACATTAAATGAAATAATGACGACAAAGGCTTGAAGGAGGAGCAACGACGTGACGCCAATCCAAGTGCCGAGATGATGACTCCGAGCGCCAAGGGCCCCAAGACGCGGACTGTCGACTTGGTGAGCGTCAAAGACTGTCACAAACATGTTGTTGTTGTCGAAAATAAATTTTATTTAATTACTGCACCAATGATACCAACACCCAAATAATGATTTCTCTTCAATTTCAAATATTATCTACTTTCAACCGACGTCAACCCCTCGACAACGTCGCGTCAGGTAACCGGCAAAGCCAAAGTCGAGTACTTCTTCGACCCCAGCCTCGTCCTGCCCCCCGACAGCGACGGCTTCGACACGCCCGCCAAACCCAGCGTTGCACTGCCGCGCACTCCCTCCATCAAGCGCAAGCCCTCCGAGCTGAGCCCCGACCACCCCTCCGCCGACGATGGCGTCTTATTCTCTTCCAAGCACTTGTTCATGCCCTGCACCGTCGTCAAGGACATCGACTCCGCCGCGTCCCCGCCCACGTCATCCTCTTCCTCGGCTTCTTCGTCTTCCGCCACAGCCGGCGACGGCACCCCCAAGAAAGACCACAAACCCTCCCCCGACGACCCCGTCCCCGCCCTCGTCAAGACCTCCGACGGCCAGCTCCACAAAATCAGCGATCGGCGCAAACTCACCCCCCTCACCTCCCCGGAAGACTACCTCGGCATTCCCGACGTCCTCCACCTCCCCAACGTCACCGAGGCGAGTCTCCTGCACACCCTGCGGCTGAGGTACCATTCCGACGAGATCTACACCGGCGCCGGCCCCATCCTGATGAGCGTCAACCCCTACAAAACCATGACCGTGCCGGGCACCCCCGGCGAAGATCTCTACTCGGAGGACCGCATGATGATGTACCGCGGCTCCACCGCCAATTTCGTCGGGGCCGCGTCGGGAAACGGCGCCTTGGCCGCCATGGCCGCGCCGGCCGGCGGGAAGGCCCTTCCGTGCCATTTGTTCCAAGTGGCGGATCGGGCGTACACCTCGCTCTTGTCGTCGGTCGTCACGGAGGAGGTGGAGCCGCATCTGGAGGAGGAAGATCCGATGGTCATGATGGAGAAGGATCACGAGCAGAAGAGGAGGAATCACGTCGTGAGGAATCAGAGCGTCATTATTTCGGGGGAGAGCGGGGCGGGCAAGACGGAGGCGACGAAGAAGATCATGCAGTATTTGGCGAGGATTACTGCCAAGGGAAAGGCTGCTGCACCCGGAGGCGGAGGCGGACGGAGGGCCAGTGCCAAGGAGAAGGCCGAGCCGCCCGCTCCGGACGACGCCGGCGATTCCGATGTCGTTGCCGATGCCGATGCCGCTGCCGCTGCCAACGTCGCACGGACAACCCACAATTCCCTGGAAGACCGCGTCCTGTCGTCCAACCCCCTTTTGGAAAGCTTCGGCAACGCCCGCACCCTCAAAAACGACAACTCCTCCCGCTTTGGAAAATTCATCAAAATATCCTTCAACACCGAAACCGGCACCATCGTCGGCGCGTCCATATCCAATTACCTCCTCGAAAAAACGCGCATCACGACCCAAATCGAAGGAGAGCGCAACTATCACATTTTTTACCAAATCTTCTCCGGAGCCGAGGAGGACGTCTTGGCCAAGTACGGTTTGGATAGAGGCATTGCCAGTTTTCGTTACCTGGGGAATCGGGCCACACTCAAGAGTCGAAGGGATGCCAGTGCCTTTGTCGAGACCATGGCGTGTTTGGATCAGATTGGCGTTTCGGAAGAGGATAAGAACGAAGTTTTGGGGATCATTGCGGCGGTTCTTCACCTCGGAAATATTGACTTTGAATTGGTCAAGGCCGAAGGCGGAAATTCCAATGAGAACGCACGCATGACGGATTCGTCGGCGGAGAGTCTCGAGATGGCGTGTTCGCTGCTCGGTTTGGAACAATCCAAAGTGTCCGAGGCGATGTTGACGAAATTGCTAACCATCGGAGGGAAGACCATTCACAAACCGCAGGATGTGGCACAGGCATCGGACAAACGCGATGCATTCGCCAAACTCGTTTACTCGAGTTTGTTCCTCTGGATGGTGAATAAGATTAATGCAACATTATCGGAAGATTCGGATCCAGTGGTGCCGCCATCGCCTGGTGCGGAGCAATTCTCGCCACCACCCCGCGTGCACAAGCCTTCGGTTCCGACTGGATTTATTGGCGTGTTGGACATTTACGGATTCGAGAACTTTGAGAACAATGGCTTTGAGCAGCTCTTGATTAATTATGCGAATGAGAAATTGCAGAGGCATTTCAATCGACACCTGTTCGAAGTGGAGCAGAATTTGTATTCTTCCGAGGGAGTGGATTGGACCTACATCACGTTCAACGACAATCGACCTTGTTTGGAGCTGATCGAAGGAGGTGGAGGAAGTGTCGGCATCTTGAGCACTCTCGACGACTGCGGTGGCATGGGCAGCGCATCGGAACGGGACGTCAACTTCTTGGCCCAGATCAACCAAAAGTTCGGAGGCAAAGGTGTTTCCCACATGAATGGAAAAAAGGGGAAGAAGAAGAAAACGCCCGGGAGTCCGGGGAAGGAGCCGGAGCGTCATCCGAATTTCATCACACCCAAGTTTGGAAACGATCGTCAATTTGTCGTGGTTCACTATGCAGGTGAAGTTCGATACACTGTCACTGGATTCGTGGAAAAGAATGTCGAAACACTTAGCAATGAATTGAAAGATTTGGGTTCGACGTCATCAAAAATGTTTGCTCTCGGTGTGTTTGCTGCCTCCAGCAGTCCATCCACCAGTTCGGATCCGACCGCGACTCCCGGCAGCGCACGGCGATCTACCATTCGTGGCGTGAGCGTAGCATCTCAGTTTCGGTTGTCGCTTCAGATGTTGGTCATGGATTTGGAATGCACGCAACCTCATTACGTCAGGTGCATCAAACCCAATACGACAAAATCTCCTAATTCATTTGATTCCGGAGAGGTTTTGAGACAGCTCCGCTACGCTGGAATGATGGAAACGATTCGTATCCGTCGCGAGGGATACGCTCTCCGGGAAGAGCATGAGAGCTTTTACCGGAGATTCCATCTTCTGCTTTCATCCACGGAAGCCAACCAGGGAGAGGGAATCACGCATTTAGTAAAGGTGCTTTCGCAGCGATTGCAGCTGACAGACGCGGAATGGCAAATTGGTCATTCTAAGATCTTTCTCAAAAGAGATTTGGCTACGAAATTGGAACTCTTGGCTCACTTGAGAGTGCGTGCTGCGGGTCGCATCGTCGTCGATTTCGGACGCAAAGTGGCCAGAACGAGGGCTAGCAACCTTTTGACTGCTTGGGGAAAGCTGCAAGTCCATCTCATCCGAAAGCGTCGACAGATTAAAGCATCAAACAAGATATCGGCAATGTATCGAATGCGTCTTCATCGCAGAGTTTACAAGTCCACACTTATGAGTGTGGTTCGCATTCAATGCTTAGGCAGGAGAATTGTGGCGTGCGAGAGAGTCAGGCGTGAGCGTGATCCGTATTGGGACAAGACCTTCAATGAGTTGGATATATTGCACAACGAAATGGTTTCTCAGATGGACGATGCTGTGAGCGCGAAAGATTTTAAGACAGCTGCCGATTTAGAAAAGAAATTGTAAGTTTTTAGAATTGCAATCTATTACAGATTTTGACATTTTTTCGTGCCTCTCCACGAACTCTTTCTCCTCACCAACGTCTACAGGGCTTTATTGAAAGAAGCACTGGAATCCAAGCGACCATTGACGCGTTCAGTTTTGGAATCTAGAATCGCGGAAGTTCAGGCTCAACTTGACGACGCGGTAGCAAGGAAAGCGTTCCAGGAATGTGCACCGTTGCAAGAGAAGCTCGAGGAGCTCGTGAAGAAACGAGAAGATTTGCCTACCCTTGATGAGCTGAAAGATGCGGTTTATCATGCGGAGAAGAATGTTGCAGATGCTGCAGCACGTCGTGATTTCGCCGCAGCTGCCAGCCTTCAGGCTGCTTTGGATAATGCGAAACAACGGCTTGAAGATGCTTGCAGGGCCGAAAATGGATCATCTGAGAAAGACTCTCCCACGGATGATGAAAACGCCGAACACGGGTTTGAATGTCGTGCCGATTTAGAGACTGCCATAGCAGAAGCATCAGCAAATATCGAAGAGGCAATATCAAAAAGGCAGTTTGATAAGGCGACGACATTTCAAGCAGAACTTGATAGGCTTGAAAATCTCCGTCCTTTGCTCCCATCAATGGAAGAAATCGAGTTGAAACTCGAAAATTTGAAAGCTGATATGGATGAAGCCAGCAAATCGAAGAAATTCAGAGAGGCAGAATTGATTCATCTAGAAGTAGACAAATTAGAGGAAAAGTTGAAGGAAGAGAAATCTAAAATGCCATCCACTCAAAATGGAACGGCCAAAGAGCAATCATCGCCCCATTTTGTCAACGAAAACGGAGAAAAAATCATATTCGAGAGTCGATTTGACCTTGAGAAAGAGATCAACCGGTTTGTGTCCCTAGTTCAAAATGCCGCTAGCTCAAAGAATTTCAAAGAGGCCTCACGCTGCCAACGTTTCCTAGACCAACTTGAAGAACTCAAACCCCTATTACCGACAGCACAAGAACTCGTTGAACGGCTCAACAAAGTTAAAAAGGATATGGACGAAGCAATTGAAAGCAAAAACTTCGAAAAGGCCGAGGAGTTACATACAATCATGGAAAAGTTAGAGAAGCAAGTTGATGTCGAGAAGGCGAATGTTAAAGCACCCGAACCGGTCGCAGTGTCGAAACCGATAATTGCAACATCAGTGAAACCTCCAGTGAAAGCTTCAATAAAAGTTTCACCTGATGCTGCTTCAGTTGCGACAGTTCCAAGTATTGCAACAAAATTGAAAACAAAAAAATCAGCAAAGATTATTGACAATCGACCGGTATCTAAACTTCGTCCCAAGGCCCCGATGATTTTTCAATCCTCTGACAGTGTTCTGACAGTTGCGCAAGTGCTAGCGAACAAGCGGGGTGATGCGGCAATCATCACGGACAATAGCGGCGGCCTTGCTGGAATCATCACCGATACCGACGTTACACGCCGTGTTGTCGCCAAAAGGCTTCCACCATCAACTACTCGAGTCTCCGATGTGATGACGGCCAATCCAACATGTGTGTCATCATCAGACTCGGCCACGGACGCCCTGGTAACGATGGTGGAAAACCACTTCAGGCATCTTCCAGTCACCGACGACAATGGGGCCGTCGTGGGAGTTCTGGACATCGCGAAATGTCTGAATGATGCCATCACCAAATTGGAACGCAGTAAGGACAAAAGCAGTAGCGCAGCTGAGGATGCAGTGAAGCAGATGGCCAGTTTGCAAGGAGCAGGCGGTGTCCAAGCGGCGGCACTGCAGCAATTGTTGGGTCCGCTGTTGTCTCAAGCATTCGGGGGTCAGTCATCGCCGACTTTGAGAACAATCTTGGCTGGCAAACTCTCCACAATAGCTTCACCGACTACGAACTTGCAAGAGGTTGGGTCAATGATGGCGGAAGCTCGGAAAGCGGCATTGGTAGTTGAAGGAGGCAGGTTGGTTGGAATATTTGGCTTCAAGGACATGATGACTCGTGCGATTGCGAAGGAGCTTCCGTTGGAGCTGACTTCTGTTTCTACAGTGATGACGCCGAATCCGGAATCCGTGTCCCCTGATACGACGGTGCTGGAGGCATTGCAAATAATGCACGACAACAAGTTCTTGACGTTGCCAGTGTGCGAGGACAACGGCCGTGTACTAGGAGTAGTGGATGTGATGGATTGTGTGTATGCATCAGGAGGTGCAGACGGATGGAGATCTATCTTTGCAAATGCAATGGAATGTGACGACATTACTGAGACTGCTTCTGTAAATAGCCACCGCAGTGCAGCCAATCGATCCATCAAATCTTCAAAAAGCGCCCGTAGAAAGGATGAACGTCCTGTTTCAAAACTTCGTCCCAAGAAACCTTTTTTGTCTAATATATCCGATAGCATCTTAGTAGTTTCGAAGATGCTAGCAAGCAAGCGTGGAGATGCATCAATTGTATTGAATGAATATGGTGACCTCGCTGGAATCATTACTGATACTGATGTAACACGTCGTGTTGTTGCAAAGCAATTACCTGCGTCGACCACGTGTGTATCTGACGTCATGACACCAAATCCAACTTGTGTATCTGTTTCCGATTCTGCTATGGATGCATTAGTAACAATGGTGGAAAATAGATTTCGCCATTTGCCTGTCACAGATGAGAACGGGTCAATAGTTGGCTGCCTTGATATAGCGAAATGTCTCAATGATGCAATATCAAAGCTTGAAAGAGCTCAGGAGAAAGGTGGTATCGTTGTTGACGACACATTGAAAAATCTTCAATCCGCTGGGGGTAATCAACAAGCTGCAGCGTTACAAATGCTGCTAGGCCCGCTACTCGCAAGAGCTTTGGGAGGGAAATCATCGCCGACTCTAAGGTCAGTTTTGGCTGGAAAACCATCTACTATCGTAAGTCCCAAGTCCACGTTGCAGACTGTTGGGTTGATGATGGCTGAAGCTCGCAAGGCTGCATTGATTGTAGAAGACAATGAGCTTGTCGGAATTTTTGGGTTCAAAGACATGATGACAAGAGTTATTGCCAAGGAATTGCCACTAGATACGACCTCAGTTTCTGAAGTTATGACCCGGAATCCTGACTCAGTTTCTCCGGAAACTACTGTGCTTGAGGCCCTACAGATAATGCACGACAACAGATTTCTCACTCTTCCTGTTTGTGAAGAGAATGGCCTTGTTGTCGGGCTTGTCGATGTAATGGATTGCGTCTATGCCTCTGGTGGCGCCGATGGATGGAAATCTTTGTTTGATTCAGCACTCGATCAAGACGACCAATCATCCGTTTGTTCGGCTGAAGAGGCCAGCGTTCAGCGGCCAATTGTAATGGTTACTTCACACCCGAATAATATACCTCTTCACGTTGAAGTTGGCAACGTTTTATCAGATGATCACGAATCTGTTGGCGAAAGCTTAACTCACGCTCCACATGGAACGATGAGCGCTGTTGGATCTCCGAAGGTGTCTCGCAAAGCAATCAATGTTGAAGATCTTGTTGCATTCAAAGTTGTTGACGGAGCTGGTCATACTTATGTGATTCGCGCTGAACAGACTATCGCATCAATAATAAATGCTTTGGAAGGTAAAGTCTCTGACCTTGATCCCGCTGTAACCATCTTCAAATACTTTGACGACGAAGGAGACGAGATTCTTGTGACTAGTGACGATTGCTTAGAAGAAGCTGTCAGGGCATCTGCTCATGCTGGGAACAAGGCTGTGAAATTATCTATGACCACTCGGAGAAAAAGGTCTACGAGTGACCAATCTTTAATTATTGCTGGTGGAGTTGGGTTGCTAGCTGCAATCGGGATAGTGATCATGGTCTTGCTGAAACCGAAGAAATAGAAAAAAATAAGGAATATTTCAAAATGACAAAATGAAAACACCGACCACCAGTCTTATGCAGTTAGGTGATCACATATTGAGTGCGAATAATTCTATTTTATTGATTGTGTCTAAGTTGTCTAATGATGCATTGAACCCATAAGATGAAAAGCATGAAGTTCATATGAACGAATTTATCGTTGTGTGAATGAATTTGGACATTCGCCTGGCCAGAGCAACGTGCTGTCATCATTGCGGACGATGAAAGAATGAATGGAGGTAAGTTACAAGATGCTAAGAGCTGAAACTGACATTAGCCAGTGGTGAATCTCATTACCAATTCATCAACCTCGGTGATGGACGAAACATACTGTACGCTGCGATATTCTTCCCCACCTTTGCATTTAACGATATAGTGATGCTTTCCATTGTTGAAAATTCCCTTTTTTTCAAGAGGAACAGGTGGCCGGAATTGAGATGCCATACGGTTAACAACCTCCCTTGCCATGTGGGCCTTAACAGTTTCATGATTTCTGCGCTGCTCGCACCTCCTCACACAAACATCTTTTTGGAACGAGAACACTACACAATCACAAGGCACACCAGCTTCCTTTGCTATTCCCGACCAATTTTGTCTCTGTTGCGCATCAAAATTGCTGCGATCTATTACTGCTACCTTCCCCATGCTCAAGACATCCCGAGTGAGTTGCTCACAAGCTTTTCTATTTCCTAGCTTATCTTGATTGACCCTCGTGTATTTCCAAGGCATTGCGTTCTCCAATTTGATCGAAAAAGTGCTTTTTCCGCTCCCTGGCAGACCGACGAGAACTAGGACGAATGGTTTCGAAGGAGAATGAGGCGTCATTGGTTGCCGTGGAACGTTGGCGACGACGCTGCCACTGCCACTGCCACCGCCACTGCCTCCATCACCCTCGGAAAGGCGATGTCCTGCACTGCGGCCTAAGTTCCTTTTCTTCTGGTGATGTTCTATCCATCCGCTGTCATCGTCATCTTGTGAGCTCATGTTTGTGAAAGGGAGGAACAACAGTAATACCACAATATACACAAGCCAGCAGTACCATCAAAGGCTCATGCAAGAAGGGAGGAAGAAATATTTTATTCCTTTCCTAGCACAAGGAAATAATGGGAACTACAACAATATTATTTTGTTATCGACTGGTATCGTACCATTCATTCGATGAGCGCGCAAGAAAACATAGTAATATATTTTTATAATTTTTTTAATATCCATTCTCAGCGTACGATACTACGACTCGTGATCCCTGAGTAGAAATTAGCAACCAAGCACAACTAATCCAAGTCGTCATAGTCAATATCCCATTCCAGGATAGTGGGTTAGCGACATTATTTTGGCAAAATTAGATATTTCAATCACACAGTAGGTGTCATGCGATGGAGGGACGTGTCTCGCACCTCACCACTGGTCTCAGTTTTTCATCAGCCGATGGCGAAGGAAGCTGAAACGTCTAGATGCAGGATTGTTGTGACCAGGTTAACAGGGACAATATTCTTTAGAACCTCTAAATTAGAAATTATAAGTTAAGTCTACGCATGGTGGTTAATGCAAAGAGAACACCGATGCCAGCGCGTCAACTAACATTCTGACACCGTCTGTCTACCATCTGTTATACAAATAGTAACAGGTAAGCATTCAAGGGAATCAGGAATCTCAGGAGTCCCAGGAACGGAGTTGCAGGAACTTGTGTAATGCTTTTTGTGGGCACTACACTCTTCCCCACTATAACTGATCCTTCAGTTATACTAGAGGGTCCTTGTAAGAGATGACAGTTACAGGGTTTCTGTAAGGGTCAAGATATTTATAACAACAATGACAGATGCAGGACCTCTGCAAAATGTCAAGATATATATATACAATGTTCATAGGATTTCTACTGAACAATGTAATTGATGTTACTATATGACAGGTGCAGGACCTCTGCAAATGTCAAGAAATAAGACAGGTGTAGGATCTCTACAAATGTCAAAACTAGAGGAAAATAAGGGATAGTATTCTCCCCAGCTGGAATTGACAACACATCAAGCCAAGGGAAGGCAAGAATGTGGTGGAAAGGCCATGGTGTAGGGTTTCTACAGAACAGCATTTGGTAAAAGAAAAAAAACAGTGGCAGGAGTGCTGCAACTGAAAAAAAGAAAAAGATGTGTCATCGTGCTGAGGGATTTCTCACAGACGATGTTTATATTTTAATCATCATTGTGCTGTGGGCGTTCTCACAGCACATTGATTAATTTTAAGCATCATCATGCTGAGGGCGTTCTCACAGCATGATGATTAAAATTAATTTGATTTTCATTGTGACAAGTGTCTCTTGCCATGATGATTATTTTAATCATCACTGTGTTGTGGGCGTTCTCACAGCACAATGGTTAAATCTAAGCATCATCATGCTGAGGGCATTCTCACAGCTTGATGATTAATATTAATTTGATTTTCATTGTGCTGAGGGATTGCTCTCAGCACAACAAACCTTTTTTTTGTAATCGTGCTGAGGGATTGCTCACAGCACGATTACTAATTTATTTTCATCGTGCTGAGGGATTGCGCTCAGCACAACAAACCTTCTTTTTATTTTTTCAATCCTGCTGAGGGCTTGCTCATAGCACAATTATTAATTTATTTTCATCATGCTGAGGGATTGCTCTCAGCACGATTACTAATATTAATTTGTTTTTCATCGTGCTGAGGGATTGCTCACAGCACAATGATTATTATTGTTGTCATCATCATGCTGAGGGCTTGCTCATAGCATGATGATTAGTATTTTTATTATCTTTGTGCTGAGGGTTTTCTCACAGCACGATGATTATTATTTTTATCATCATCATGCTGAGGGCTTGCTCACAGCATGATGAGTAGTATTTATATTATCTTTGTGCTGAGGGTTTTCTCACAGCACGATGATTATTATTTTTATCAT
>JALLPE010001985.1:0-10512 GCA_036940025.1 Conticribra weissflogii
GTGAAGAGCTTCAAAAAATATACACATCATCAAAAAACTTCATTACATAATATCTCGGAAAACATAATAATCCCCATCAAAACAATATATTGCACCACTTCCTTTTTCGGAGATCGACGAATTCGTCTCAAAGCAATTAAGTTAGCATCCAATTTGTCTCAAAGCAATTAGGTTTGCATCCCACAGTACCGTATACTTTTAGTCAACCAAAGCCTGTCCAGCAATAGTTGTGATGGTCGCATTCGCCGCAAGAGCATTGGCGAGCGTGGTCATCGTCGTTGATTCATTTCATACCGTATCATCTTTCTCGCCTAAAATACCGATATCATCCAACCAGTTCCAACGCTACCCTGAAGGGTTCAAATGCAACAAATACTTGTCGTCCTCACAAACATGGGCCTCCAACCCGGAAAACGAACTCAATACCACCGAAGAGCCTGAAATAGGGACCACTTGGGTTGGAACCTCTAGCGGCAAGCCCGAAGATGGCAAATCTCTTGTCGATCTGGATATCGGCATCGATGGCAAATCCTACGGTATTGGTGCACTCAGCAAGCAAATGCACGATGCTCTCACCAGCGTTGCGAAGAAACGAGGTTCGGATATTCCCGATGAGTTGAAAAGTGCTTACTTATTGTATGCGATGGATGCATCGGCGAAGGAGGTTGTGAAGGCTACTTTAGACAATTCTGGGTTTGTGATGAATTTGGGAGATGATCCTGGCATGGAAGATATTGGAAAGTGGGGATCTATCGATAAAATCATGTTACTTGATACAGAGTCAGGTGAAGCAATAAAAGGATTAGATGGACGAAAAATATACAACTCTTGGTCTGATGCAATTACAAAAGGAGGGTGGGCTCCAGGACAGGGATATAGCTTCGTTGTACGCAATGTGCCCTCAAAAGTTAAGGGAATAGATCTTGGGGCATTACTCAAATCAATGGATCCAGATGGAACTCTTGCCCAAGAAGCAAAGGAGAAGGGAATTTTAATGCCGTACGAAGATGTAGAATCATTAGCAGATTTGGCATCCGATTGTCTGCAGCGTGTGAGAGCGGCTCCTCAGGGCGCAACGGATGAACGAGATGCATATATTGGAGATGACGACAAAGGTTACAATGTTATTTCAAGGAGTTCCATGTTGTTGGAAAATAGAAATTTGGATGGCTCGGAAAACTTCAAGAGTGAGTTCTTTACATTTTGGTGCAAAATTATATGATATTGAATTTCACGCGAAACTCATTTTTCTCCCAAATCCTGCAAATTTCAACAAAGCTTTGCTTCATGTGATGGATTCACTCGCCAATCATGGATGCTTAATCGTAGATTTGACTGATGGAGATAAATCTCTTGACTCTGCCAAAAAGATATCAAATATGTGGCGTGCAACTGAAACATTATTCACCACCGCTAACGCAGAAGGCGTGAATCTCCCTTCTATGCACGTTGCAGATGGTGTTGGTTCGTCACATGCTGTAGTAGGATTTCAGAGTGTCAATGACGGCGATCAGCAATTCCTCGAAACACGTCTTCGCCGGTTTGATGGTGTCCTGCTGCCGGTTGAAGCTCATGCAGCCATGGGCGAAGATGGAGCTGAAAGTATGATCGAAGCATTCCGCATAATGGCTGAAGTCGGAAAGGACGTCGTTAGGATTGCTACTGCGGCGTCGAGTTTCGAAGCTGGTGCTTTTCAGGCAGTGGGATCGGTTGTATCAGAGGAGGGAGATGATTCGCCATCAATTGCTGGGTTAACTTTTGAAGAAGCAACGGCTTCAGGGATCTGGGAGGAAGAAGAGGACGGAGTGGTAAGAGGAGCGTCAAAGGGAGATATTGCAAGATCAAAAATTCTTGCATCCGAAAGTGCAGATCTTTTGGCAAAAGAAATAATGGATGACGGAAGGCCTCTTTTCCACAGCGATGTCGAACACAACGAAGGTACTGTGAGTATGAGCCCACATAGAATGTGCAAGTACTCTAACAGCAAAGAATCTAAGAAGAAAACGAAAACTCGCGAAATTTTTGGAGCTCATACGGACACAACTTTTGTGACAATTGTCCCCGCGGCATCCGTTAGTGGCCTGGAAGTATTTGACGAAGACTCGTTGCAGTGGTATCGTCCGGAACTTCGAGCACGCAAACATTCTAAACAGTTGGACCCCGCGAGGGAAAAGGATGAACAGTTCCCATGGAATTGTCGTTACTTGATTGTGATGCCTGGGGAACTCCTTCAAATCACTTCCAGAAACAATATTCCAGCGGCTGTTCACCGCGTTGTTGCATCAACAGATCGACCACGAATGAGTGCACCAGTCTTGTTGAGAGCAAGGCCTGGAACGATAATGAATGTAGAGAGGTACATGGGCAGCCTGGATAAGGCAGATGGTCTGCTGAAGTCATGTCACGGGATGAAAATGGAGGAAATTCATGACGCCCTCCAAGCAGCTCCGGCTCAACCATGACAGAATTCGTAGTTCCACGTTTGGAATGGAGCGAAAAGAAATCAATATCTATCTTATTATTTCGGGTGAAAGTTTCCTATCAAGCGCGGTTAAATGATGGAACGACTCCTGAGCAATAATACGAAAACTATAATTAATCGATTTGCATGAATAAGAATCCCATCGTTATTTTCCTAGTAGAATTGTTGTTGGCAATTGGTCAATAATGATCCGCATAGTTTTTCTTAGTTCCTGTTGTAAAAACCTTAACTCTTCTTCCTTACAAGTTCGCTGGACAAGTCGAAGTCGATTCCCATAAATAGTCCTCTTTTTGGCGCAGGTTGTTTCTTGGGTACCTTTTTTGCTACCGTGGGCGGATGATTGTTTGCTTCGTAACATCTCCAAGGATCATTTGCAGTAGACACCTGTGAATCATTTTCCCAGCCGCAAAGCAAATCATCACCATCATTTCGCTGTGTTGTTTCCCTCTCACTCTGAGAAAGCATTGAATTCTGAGATCCCCAACCGCAAATTAGAGACTCCCCCGCTTTACCAGGGTCCACATGGTTTTTTCTAGAAACAGCGGAAACCTTATTGGAATCGCCTTCATTGAAAGAGGCGAGCGAAGATCCACGCCGTACAGGCCGAGAGCTCTCCTCTTTACAAGCTGGTCTACCTCCAGTAAAGTGTGTGGAAGGACCGTTTGAACTTTCAAATTTCTTTTCCTCGACACCCCGCCAATAGCCTGCCAATTTTCCATCATTCGAATCGTCTACACCACCAGAAAACTCTCTGCGAACTTCCGAATCAAATGAATATTCCGAAGAATTGAAAGCAGTATTGCTTCCCTCAGAACGGCCGGACATGGAACCCCGACGATGCGAATTCAGCGAGGCCTGCGACTGTTTCGTGGTGGAAGACCTCTGCCCCCCACTTGCTCGACTAAACGAAGACCTAGCCAACGAGTTTCTCCTCGGTCCCACAGTCATCGTGGGAGGTAGTCTCCCGTCAGACTCATCGCTCTCGTTGTCCGAATCTGATAATTCCAATTCCCTTCGACGGTTATCGGGCAAGTAATCGTCATCGTGATCCAACGAAGAAACGACGCTAGATCTTCTCCTCAAAACTTTTTGGGCCAGTTGCTGCTGCTCCTCGTTTTGACCAGCGACAGTTTCTCGAAACAACAGGCCGAAGGAATTCATGCTCATGCGACTTGCCATCCCGCCGCTTTTTCTCCTTGCAGGGTCGGAAACAATGCTTCCTCCCCCCGCTGAAGGTTGCACTGTAGGGACGTCGATCTCGTCTCCTAAAAACAAGTTGCTAATGCTCTGATCTCTTTTGAAACCGCCCATACCGCTAAAGCTTCGGTCGTCGTTCATCATGCCGCTGAGACTGTCGTCGTCCTTGTCGATGGCGTCGTGGAGTTTCATGCTGAACAACCTTGCCACGGCATCTATGCTCGATTGTCGCCGCATTTTCGTTTGTTTGAATTGACTCTGCTGCTGTTGATGATGCTGCTGCAGTTGCTGCTGCTCCACCTTGTGCTTTGCCTTCTGCTTCTCGCCGAGACGCTTCATGGCCTCTTGATGGAGGGCGAGCGAACTAACCAGGCCGAGTTCTTGCTTGATTTCCTGGACGCATGCATTGTATTCGCGCCGGCTATCTTCCGGGTCTTCATCTTGGGGGGAGGCGAGGAGATTGCGGGTGGAGCGGCTGCCGCTTGATTTTCGGCGGAGCATATTATTTGAAAAGAAATGAGATTTGTGTAATGATTGGAGTGGAAGTTTACGACATTTTGTTTGACTGTGTGATTTCTGAGATTCTGTTTGGAGATGTGAGTGTTGCAAGGTATTATTAATATCTCTGATTTTCCTTGGGGCAAGAGTATCGTACTTACTAATTGGTAGTAGTGGTAAGTACCGACTAAAATGTAAAATACAAAAACACGATCAAAACGCAACTTTCGCGACTCACCACAAAAGGGATTTCATCATATCCTAAGCAAAAACAATTCTCATTACATCTCAACAGCAAATATTCGGTGGCTGAATGAAAGAAGATTAAGTCTTTACATAAACAACAAAGTGGAAACAAACACAAGCAGTCAATACAAGTGAGGCTAATATTTTTGCAAATAGTAACACAATGATTTTTCTTAGAGTTTTTGGATCTTAATCCCACTGAAAAAGGATACACCTAAACAACACAAAATTATGAATATTTCCTCAAAACCCTGTAACAATGTCTTTTCTGACCCAAACACAATCACCCCTCACCCCCCCAGCTAACCACTATTTCTGCTGATTGAAATATTAGAGGGGCCACCAATATCCTGCTCAATGTTTTTGTGGCAAGGATTGCAATAATTGACACATTTTATGTTTTTTCAATTTTGTCACCAAAAATGTAACTCTAATTTTTGTAGCATTGGTAATGATTTGCATCTTGATCATTTCAGAGCAGATGGAATGAAATATAAAAGTTTGTTAATGCCACACAAAGGCAGAAAATATCATCATATCCTTCCTCTGTCCACCTGTATATAAAAGAAATAACTCCCCAAAGATTTGTGAGATGACCAATATAATTTTCAACGATTATGCAATCACATGCAATTGTTGCATTCCAACTTTCATCCTCCGATGGGAAAATTTTGTCATGTGGTATCTCCTTGGGGATGATTGCTCATGCTTTTGTTGGGCACCTTGATACCCCTTTTCCATGCAAACAGCCCAATTTTCTGGGAAATTTCCTGGTATGAAAGTTTGGTTGGCAATATCCTTGTCTTCACCACATCTGTTAAGTGCTTAATTATAGAAGTTGCGATTATGCTGAAAAGTAACCAGGTCTGAGATGCTGCCAGGTTTATGTTCCTTACCATTGATGGCTTGTCCTGTCAGGGCCACAGACACTTCAGTTTTGTATCCTCCATGCAATTTTTGTTTTCCACTGAAGTAGAGTTTTCCCTCCAACAATGTTCCTGATGTATGATTCCCCTGCTGAAACATGACATCAGTGGCATCAAGAGCACAGGGAAAGTTTTTGAACTGGGCCCCCTTCTTGATAAGATTTACAATTGACAATTTTGAGTAATAATTGTTGACAAAATCTTGATAGAGCAGGGGACACAAGATGTCAACTGTGCAGGAAAAAACCTTTGACGTGTTGGTCCTCTCCTCTCAAAGATCTCAACCATTAAATCCCAATTTGTAGCAGCCTTCAAGACACAAGGGATGATAAAAACTCAGTCTTTTGGCGCCACATCTGTGTTTTATGTTGTCCAAGCATCACTTTTTGCATGAGAGATGTTCAGCAGCAAGTGTTCCATAAATGGTCAAATTCATGAAAATTGAAATTGCACATTTCCAACAATGTTTGCAATCCTCCATTAGCATAAAATGATCAAAAATAGGTGATACAGAATCATTATCTGCATCAGATTCTTCACAGGTGGTAACTACAGGGTATACCAGCCAGTTCCTCCTCTCTCTTCTCACGTATTTGTGCTAACACCTTCAAAGCATTGGAAACCTTTGAGGACAAGGTGGATGATTGTGTGGTCTTCTTAGACATTGTGTGTGTACTGTCATGATTGTTTTGTTACTGTTACTAAATGATTACACAATAGATTTGTCCTCCAGATATAGATCAATAATTATGAGAGTCATCTACCACCATGTGAATAATCTAGTTCTCATGTTACCACAATATCTTTCACTGAAGATTCTGCCTTAGTACTGACCAATATGCGGTTACATTTCCCACAACTTTATTTTGCTATGAGTTTCCAACTATGCTGGAGTTGTTTCTACATCCTTATAGCACCAGTGTTATACAAAATTGATCTAAAATAACGGAATATAGCAAAGTACCAACTAATACTTCCAGGAAAATAAATGACTGGGTATTTTTCAGTCAAAAAATTTGTGCTTGCTAAAGCACTTTTGGCATTTTGGAGTGGCAGGGGTGCAAGTGCAATGTTTTTCCTTGAGAGGATCCCACTTTCCAGTGTAGATAGGACACTTCTTTACCTCATGAATTACTTTGTTCTACTGTTCTGAGTCTTAATTGGACATCCAATATCTGAGGAATTTTTCAATTCCATCTTCAAGCTTATCCATTGTTTAATATCTTTGAAATGTGAGTTGTGGTATTGTAATTACCCTCAGTTGGCATGCCCAAGGTTTAATGCATTTGCTTCAGAGACCGAGAAAATGAATGTGAATTGTCCAGTTGGCCACCATTTTGTTGCCCAGTTGTCTTCCAATCCAATAGGATTATGATTACAATTGTTCACATCATGCACCCAATGATTTTATTTATTATGGTGCAACATTGGCTGTATGTACACAAAAATATCAACAAAACAAAATTTGTGTGGTCCTCCACTGCACTCACAAGACCATGAGTTCTCATAATTTTTGTTACATAAGTATCATCATTTTGGCAATGAACAAGAAGCTCATTTCTCACAATAAATTGACTTTTTGTTTCTGTGTGGTCAAATGGTTTGCCAATGAATGGTTGTCAATCTTTTGACCAGGGACATACATTGGCCAAAGACTCCCTCACTTCTTAATGAGTGACTGACCATAAAGTCCACAGTCATGAAGGGCATAAATCCCAGTATCAACGTAGAATCCACTATCCAATGTAACAATTTTGCTGGTGTTATGGATTGGCTCAGTCACAAATAGCATGAGATCAGAAGATTTGGGGTGGACTGAATTATGGTTGGGAATCTAGGCTTCTTGTTGTCATCAATTGGGCAGTCCTTCCCTTATTGAATCTTAATCTGCCACATCACTGGCTTGACTTAGTCATTGTCTGCAGAAGAGTGATGCTCATTGCCACTTGGTTGTGGCTTCCAAGGCACAAACATAAAATATGGACAATACTGGTTGAACCATGAGCTTATACTTTCATGAAGGCATTTTGTTCTGGAAGGAATGTTGTTGTCCTCATAGGGCTAGTTGAATGCATAGAGCATATTGCAGACATCATGAAATCTGTCCTCAAAGGGACGTTGCCCATGTTCTGTGTAGATGATGGTTGTGGAAATCTGGATGAAGCAGCTTTTTGCATATATTTGTTGATCTAGAATGGATTGTCACAATAAGGCCAGATTGGTTTTGATGACCACCAATCTTCATGGTTTGCAATCCCTTTGAAGCAAGCTACGACGAATTGGTACCAAAGTCAAATGTAGAATGCTTGAGGAAGATGGGCTTATTTACCAAATTCATGTTTGCTGCAGGAATAACTGTTTGAACTCTTCTGCAAGAGATTTTGGCATTGATACAGCACAAACAAATATCTGGAATATTCCATTGGCCAATGGGAAATTGTGCTGCTGGACCTATGTATTTTCTGGTGCAGACTCATTGATGTCATCCACTTCAATCCCTCAACAGCAAAGTTCAACAATATCCTCCCTCAACAAAATCAGCAGACACATTTTGGATGACATTTTGCTGAGAGCAATATGTCTCTTAACTTCTGTAACTGGCAAAGGAGCAGGAATGACATTGTCTCCTTCACATTGTTTTGAATCAAAAAATACATTGGAAGGGACATCAATGCAGAAGTTCTTCACCACAATGCAAAGAACATGATTTATGCCTTCTACATTGACAAAGTAGCATCCCTTATTTTTTGAATGATAAGCTCAATACTTAATGGATGATTGCACAATTTTCAAGTCACTTGGTGCTCCACTTGTTTGGGTATTTTGCTTCTATGTATTCTGATGGGTGGCAAACTGAGGCTTTGGCAGAGCCAAAGGCACCAGTGTCACCACAATGGGTAATCTGATGATGTCAGTTTGTTTTTTACAAATTGTTATTGTGGGAATATGAGAGAAGGAACAATGAAAACCTTTACTTTATACCACCATAAAAATCCAGATCAGCCAAGCACACATCATTGTAACTTATCTGCTACTGTAGCAGCATCTTTCACCATTGTTTCCAGCTAGGTCTGTCCCTGGGCTAAGTTTTGATATATTTTTAAAATTCAATGGATAGAAAGCAAAGAGTTAACTGTTAATTACAAGAGTATCAATCTGTTAAAATACCCATTGGATTGCCCCATTGAAAATCCATTCTAATAACAGATCATCTCCAAAGTTCCTCAAAATCATCTACAGCAATCCTAAATACCTTAACCCCCAAAATATGGCGCTTTTGAGTTATCTAAGAGTGTAGATAAAAGGCCATGTGACACCGCTTGGAAGTCCAATATCTGTCCTCGACCCTAAATTTTTATTTTTTCTTGCTGAGGGATTTTGCAACTATATTATTGTCACAGTCACAAAATGGTAATGCCACAATGAAGACATGGGAATGCAGAAATTGTAGATGCAAAAAATGATGGTGATGGATAAGATGCAGAGCATACATAGCAGCCCCATGCACCAAATGCAAATGAATGAAATGGCAATGGACATGATACAAAACAATAATGCCATGATGAATGGAGTAATGCTGTAAAGTGATGAGAAAAGAGAGAGGGAAGACAACAATGATGATTGTGAACAACCATGAATCATTAATTGATTGCAATCTTTTCCTGATGTATCAAATTAGTATAAAATTAATTGCACATCTTCATCCTTTTTAAGATATGATATGAAATGGTTGCCGGTTTGGTTGACCCTAACCAGGCAAGATTGTAGATTGAATAACAGAACATATTATAATTATAGTGATACAGTTTTCCTCAGAATGACTTCAATCAGCACTAGCACTTGCATTTTTCACTGTGTTGCTTGCTGGAACAAAATTGCAGAAATATTTTGAGTACACCTCTGTGACAATCATTTGGGTTAGTGGAAGCCAAGGAAAGATAATTTTACAATGATTTGACCAAGAAGAATAATTTACGACAACCAAATACTGAGTCAACAATGCCTCTAATAACAAACATTTTCCACATTTTTCCCAACTTGTAAGCATTCAACCAGTCTGCAACTTGACTGACATTAATGCACCAAGGTACATTGAAAAAAGCAATGGAATTTGTCCCTTTTGGGGTAGTACAAAGACATTTGTGACAAATTGGTTGCAATATCAGCCATTCCAAAACTTGCATTGAATCACATCAACTACAAACTGGAGATTGATCAAGGTAGAGCTTCAGTCCATCCATTGTAACTTAAATATTTTTGTATCTGCATATTTCTTGTTGATTCCTGCTACAAATCTGTGATATTGCTGATGTCTCCTCATTTGGAAGTACAATCTGTGCAAAGTAACTGTCACAAAATGTCTCTACAAAAGTATGCTTTCTAAAGTAAAGATATATTGTAAGGTTTGACATGTCCATACCAAAAATTAAATACACAAAAGCCATAGATCCATCAGAGTAGTCCATCCCAATGTAAGTGCTATGCAATCATCAATCCTGATGCCGCTTGGTTGGCCTATTGTTGAGATATTTTTCAACTTGATGAATTCATCAACAGCTGGAGAATAAGTGTCAGTATTTTGACACTTGTTTGCAGGCATATCCAATTATATTACATCAAATCCTAATAAAATAATGAAGAATTTGTCATCACATTCTGCAACACTTTGTGCATAGGAGATTTGTGAGAGGTAGAAGGTAACACTATGGGTCATTGTATCTAATTGCCATTCCTTCAAACTAAGATCACAATATTTTTTTTGATATCTGGGGTTTAAATACTACATCTTACAATACATTTTCTCTTGATCAAGCTGGTAAATGTTGATAAAGTAGAATAACAACAACATGATAGTGCAATGATATCCATCAAATTTATGTACCTATCTTTGTAATGCCTATTTATCTAAATGTTACTTTTTTGATCTAGCAATATGCAGAGGGTCAAGGGGTCTCATAATATGAAAAGATGAAATACTTATGAAACAAGGTAAGTTGACAAACCCAGGACCACTGGCTGTAACAAGACGTTTAAGAGAAATGGAAAAACTTAATGAACTTGCTAATTAAACTTTCCTTCAATTGTACAATAAATGCTGGCAAAGTGGCTTTTGTTGATGGTCACTTTGGATGTTATTTGTTTTGTTTGAATTTGCATGAAAAA
>JALLPE010001987.1:0-10489 GCA_036940025.1 Conticribra weissflogii
ATTTTGCAAATCTTTTGCAAAATGTTGTTTTGTCACAACATCACCTATGTCAAAATGATAGCATTTTTGGCCTGTTGCCAAAATTTTTTACGACATATCAATGACTTGTTGCATGTTGCATGTCATGTCAGCCAGTTTCCCAGTGTCGCAAAATGGGATATATACAACTAAATTTTTTGTTTTCTTTGTTGTTGTTTTGATTGATTGCTTCTGTCTCAATAGCTTTGGTTTCTCTCAATTGATGATTACATGCTGACAAAGATCATGTCCATTCAAATGGTGAGTTAAGCAGGCGAGTAGGGATTGCTCCTTGGTACAGTGCCTTGGGCAGTATGGGCACAGGCTTGTACAATGAGGTTGATTTCTTAGAGAAATTGTCCTTTGAATGTGGTACAGCAAATTTGATTGCCAAGAGTCAGGTGGAGGCGTTCAATTACAGAGTTGGCTTGCAGGTTATTGACAGTGGTGGGACGTGGTCCAATTCCATAGCTTTCATGCAATTCCTGAAATTCAAAGCCAATGAGTTCACTTCCATTGTTGTAGATGACTTGTTTAGGTTGAGGATATTGATAGAGCCAGTAGATGTCAAAAAGGTGAGCAGTGTATTTGGCCATCTTGATTTTCATCATGATTAATTTGACCCATCCAAGACATGCATCCAAGATAGTGAGAAGGTCCAGTTTCTCAGTTTGGAGTTCCTTTGTGATTTCATTCTTAGAAGTGATGTCCCATGGACCAGTACAATCCATGTGTACTACTTGCCAAGGTTCTTTGTCACATAGAGCTGGAGTGATAAGTATTTTGCCATATTTTTCTCATTAATGATTTTGTAGCATTAGCATGTGTCACAAGATTGTACAAATTCATGATATTTCCTGATTCCCAGATACCCAAAATGTGTTTGAATTGTGTTGAGAAGTTGAGTGAATCCAGCATGTTGCTCATAGTACCATGAAATTAGGTGCATGTACATTCCAGATGGTGCCCAGATTTTTCTTGAACATGATGAGAGAGTGCTCTTTGATTGTGATTTCTCAACATTTCTTGTGATGGGAAGACTATTTTTTATTTGTTTGAGTTCCTCATCTGATTTCTGGTTTTAGGTAATCTTTCAAAGATTAAGTGGAAATATATTGTTCCCATCAGGTTTCCTAGATTTGAGAGTGTATAATTCATGTACTATTGGATTGCTATTGATTTTATCAAATGGTAGCCAGAATAGACCGTCTGAGTGTTTCGCTTGCCCTCATAATAGACTAATTCAGCATGATATTCTTGGTCAATGGCCAATCTTTGATGTAAAACGCATTAACTCAAATGAGAGGTGGTACCATGAGTGAGATTTTTATGTTCTGTCAGGACCATAGCCTTGCAATCATAAATGATATTGTGGTGGAATTTTGGGCTTTCATTGACCACAAAGAGTTCTTTGTCTGTAGTGATATAATTGAGTTGAGTGGTTAACAGTTTCCACAAAGAACAAAGGATTGTTTGCCTCATCACTTTAAAATTCTGCCAATTGCATGATTGCTTGCATCCATGTATAAAACGAATGGCTTTTTAACATCAGGATAAGTGAGCATAACAGCTTCTGCAACTGCTGCTATTGGTTTCAGGAAGGCTTGTTGCTCTGGTTTTCCTCATTGAAAAGGTACTTCCTTTTTGGTAAAATGGATGAGAGGTTGGGAGAGTTGAGCGGGGTTACAAAATTCCACACACTCCAACATACAATTGAGTTTTTGAAGGTCTGCCATGATTTGGATTTGACCGTTTTTCTTGGGGATGACAAAAATTGGGAAAGTCCATTCATTTAAATTGGCCTAGTTGGTAGTGAGAATGTAAAGCTCCAATATCACATCAGCATTGGACTTCCATCTTTGTTGCTTCTCTAAGGTTACCTCTTCTTTTGTCAAATCTCCATGATTTGTTTAATATATTAGGGTACTTGGATAGAGTATCTAGGAGTAAGGGATTCTCTTTGCACAAAGGTAGGTTAGGCCCAATACAATCTTGTTTAGGTCAACAGGTTCGCAAACTTTCTTCTTGAGGACCAGTTTGGCAATATTGGCATCATAGATATATTGAGAATCCTGCCTCAATGAATTTGGAACAATAGCATTAGATTTCTCCTTGTCCAAAAAATTACTTGACAGAACTGTTCAATTTGACTGTCTGTCCAATACCCAAATGGTATAAAAGGTCTAGTTAGACTATGCCATTTGAATGCATTCTTCAGAACACTAACTTCCAACTTGATGTAGTGCATGATGATGTGACCAATAACTATTGGATAGCTGCATCTGTTATGTGCTATGGTACTGATGTCCAATGAAAAGGTGTGTTTCTTGTAAAGACTGGGTAAAATTGCCAAAGATAAAGTAAGTGGAAGTCTTGAGTTCTCAATTACTTGAATTCCAAGTATGAACAGTGTCTGCACAAAGCTCATAACCACTATCTATAAGTAGCTTTTGATAATCTCAAGATGCTATGACCCAGTACAACATGGGTTGATGAGACATTTTACTGACAGAATCTGTTTTTTGGATGAAGTGGGTAACATGCAGACAACTTCCTGACATAGATCCCTGTCAGGATACAAATCGGCAAGTTTGATTACAAAAATACCCTCTGAATCTGATTCTGGTTTGAAATTGAATAGCATGAAATCACAGTAAAATTTCACTATGCCAGATTGCTTGCTTTGCATCTTCTTTCCTGTGACAAAGTTGGCTTGAGTTTTTCCATTCTTTGATTCACAATATTTGGACTTATTCTCTTTGCCTTTATATTTGTTACCTTTCTTGTTATCCTGGTAGTTCTTCCACTTGTGTTTCATGTTGAGGAGTTTGCATGGATTCCTTGGCTTGTCAGAATTGCACCATTCCATTAGATTTCCTGTTGTTGTTTGATTTTCTGTTCTTGGATTTCTTGGAGCAGTTGGATTTCTTCTTCTTTGACTGTTTTGCTTGCTTGTAATCATAGCAAACTGACTTAGAATCTTGTTGATGAGGTCAATGATCTCCTTGATGATGCCAAGATCTTTGCAACCTTTGAGTGCATACTTGCTTCAAAACGCTCCTCCAAGATTCTTTGAAATGATTTTCACATTGAGTTGGCACATGGAACATGCATCAGCATTGTGCTTGTAGTATTTAGTATTTGATGCACTTGTTGATTGTTACCATTCTTTTGATGTACGCTTCTGGATTCAGATCTCCTAGCCACTTGGTTTCTTCCAGGTAATCTTTTTGTGTCTTGGGCAATGCAAGGGAATATCAATTTGCCAAAATCCCACATGAGGTTGTTCCACTTGTTTTGATTGCTGTTTTCTTGATTTGCTGCATTCAAGAAATTGACTTTGGTTGCTAAATCTTAAAACTTCTCCAAGAATTGACTTTACAAAGCTTGTACAAGTGATTGGACCACAAATTTTGTCTTCACAGCTCCATGGAGTCCATAGCATTTTTCAAGATGATCACTTTCAAAAGAGAGTCAAGAACAAATTCTAGTGAATCCCATATGTGCGGATTAGAATTTGTTTTCTTCTGTGACTTTGCAATTAATCTTGATTTGTTTTGACAAGAGATCCTTTCTCTTCAAGCATTGAGCAATGATATGTCGTATGATTTTGAATTAAATGGTTCAAATTGGAATTGAAATGGGACAAATGACAAATCAAAAATTTTTGCACTAATGACGTTACCTAATCTGTTAGGTTTCACTTGAGTAAAAAAACCTAGTATACTAATGAATTGAATCAAATTTTCCTCAAATTCTTGGGAGGTAAATATCAATAAAAATGATAAAGATAATCGATATGACAATAGACTAAGAATAGTTAATAGTTAGGGTATATCAGCTGGGTGATTAGCTGATTTCAAATAGAATTGATTTTAAAAAATGTCAGTTGATCTGCAGAAGAGAGGCCATTGTCAAAAAGATACATCTTAGACAAGTGGGGTCCTCAGCTGGATCTTGAGAAGTTGCAGTTGCAATTTTGGATTACTTCTGGTGGTATCATGCTGGAAATAAAATTAGGTCTGCCCTCTATGTAATGTCATACTAATGTTCAAAAGATATCCAATCCAATTTGTGTATTGTAGCTGTTAAACTATCTATTTTCTGGTTGGATGTTGTGCAATACAGCATATGTAAATTTGAAGTCACCAGATAAGAAAAAATACATCTAATGCCCAAAAATGGTAGGGTACTGTCTCTAAAGATCTTTTGACTTAGATTCTTCATTGTATGCAGGGCTAAAACTGGATGTATACAATAATATTGATCTCAATATTATATGCAGAGCAGAAAGTGTCGTTTTTATTTTATTTCAAATTCAATGCATTTATATCAACCTCCATCTTATGGTAATTTTCACAAAGATTCCAAAAAAGTAACTATGACCTTATGGTTCATAATTATTTTAAAGTTCAAAATAAAAGATTGAAACTTCAAGTTGGCATTTTTAAATATTGATCCCAATCCATTACAAATTGTACCATACATCAGGTGAACCATTGGTGCTCAATGTTGTGAATTTTCCAGTTTTTGATCTTTTGAGTGTTACAAGTGCAAAGGTGATGTCAAAATCACTTCATTTACAATGTTTTGTATTTTGTGCAAGTTTGAAAAAAGTTGTTTAAATTTTTACAAATTAACAAGGAAGCTGTCACAGTGTTGATGATTAATGAATACAAAAATCAATAAAAATGACTAAAGTTCAAATCAAATTCTTTGAAATATAGATTTAATGTAATAACTTGGAGCAAAATCTTTGACGCAACAATCTCACTCTCTTTGTCATCTCATCAGTCCATAGTTCAAACTTCAGCAATATTGACCAATCAGTTTAAGTGCTATGAAGTTTTGCATGCATATTGACCTCAGTATATTATGTTGAGATAGATATGTCTGTCAATCTCTTCACATATGTTCAATGACACCAACATCGCAATCTGACCTTCATTGCATTAAATTGCTGATTGATTTTTTTCTTTTAGAGAACAGACAATAGGTATTGCTGCTAACCAGAAAGCTTTGGTGCTCACACATATAACAAGACCCAAGAGAAACCTTTAGATTTAATAACAATTCAGAGGACTCTCACAAAAGAAACATGTTGTGACAAGAGGTGTGAGACTGCAGCTTTAGATTGAAAAACCTTTTGTTGACTATTATCAATTTATTATGTTTTCTGCATAACCAAATGTAAGTGGGTTGTCAATATAGATTAGTCACCAGTGTATTTTTCAATGCAAAGTGCAACCAAAAATGACCATAGACAGAAAAGGAAAGAAAATAATTCATATTTGGTCATTAACTGATGACACAAAGAGAATAAAAGTTGCAGTAACAACAACTGCATCAAGAGATAAGCCTCCATTGTTTGTGGTTTTCAAATGAACCAAAGGGTCACATTTCAAAAAAGAAATTGGCACACAGAAATGAAGGATCAAATCAAGTGTGTCAAGAAATGCATGGATGGATTGCAATATCATGATGCGATGGGTAGATTTAGTGTTGAGGCCTTACATATGTGATGTCCCCACTGTTTTTGAACATTACTGAAACATGGTTCTAATTGCTGTCATAGTCTGCATGACGTGGTTTAAAATATTATAAAATTGGTTGTCAGAGTTCAACATATTCCTGGTGGATATCCCTGCTACTATAAACCCATTGATGTTGGATTTAACAAACCATTAAAATCATGTATTTCTTATCTTTGGCATGATTGGATTGTTGAACTTGTAATATCTCAAGAATAATTGATCTAATGAATTGGTCATACAGTGCTATCATCAGAACATGATAGGTAATAGCATGTCTAACTTTTCTTAAGATCCCCACAGTCAATGATCACTAAGACCATCCAAAGATTACATCACATCATTTTTACTTGTGCCCCTTAGGCTCCAGGAAGTGACTAGTTATGTAGATGTGAAAGCAATCACTTTGTTGGAGTACAAGAGTGATGTCGTGCCAAAGATCACATATTGCAACTGATTAGGACCCTGGATTGTCATCATAATCCTTGCATGAGGATAATATGCTTGATTATAGGTGACATTTTGTAAGCACTGTTGCAACAACAAGGGTACAAGTCATAACAAATGCCATCACTGCTTTTTGTGTTTAGTTCACTTTATCATGACTGTTGTATCATTGATGTCACTAATGACTTGATCTTTGAAATCAATTTATAATCTTTTGCACAGATTAGCAAGACTAGCATATTACAGAGGACAGTTGTCAGTTATGACAAACTTGCAAGGCATTGAGGTATGCAAACAGACCTTGCAAAGACCACTGTACATCATACTGCACAATTTGGCACATATTGCAGTTCATATTATGCTGACTTTGTATCATTGATGTCACTAATGACTTGAACTTTGAAATCTCTTTTTCATTTGCACAGATTTCCCAGAGTAGTATATGACAGAGGACAGTTGTTAGTCATGACAAGCATGTAAGATTTTGAGGTATGCCTTCAGACTGTGTGACTGCTACTGTGCAACATACCACCCAATTCAGCATATCTACAATATCTAACCCTTTATTATGACCAATTCAATATTTGTGTTAATGAATTGAATGTCATATCATCAAATTATGTTACTCAGCTCTTGCCAAAGATTAGTCCTTGTTTTGGAACAACATTTTTTCAATAGTTCAATTCATCAAATTTGCTCTGCAATAGTATTAAAAATAGACTTTGATTGACACTAGTAATAATGCCTTACATTCCTTAAAGAACAAGAAATGGAAATTGCAAAGAATCAAGCACTCAAAATGAAAGATTTTGAAAAATAAAATTACTGTTTAATTACACAACAAGTAAGACAGTGATGTTTTCATCAGAGATCAGAGGATATTATCTACCATATACCTTGACCTTTATCCCTTCTAATTGAACATGAAACGTGACATTCAAAATGTTGCAATTTTAAACTACACTTCTTTCAGTACTTCTTTTGAAGATTAGAGTGCAAACAATATTTTTAAATTGATCATAGCAGAAAGTACTAGTGCAACTCTGCCCAAATTGATGTTCTGTGATGCACACTGTATTAAATCATCATATTAAAATCATGATATTATTGTGATAGATATTCAAACAAAGAATTAAATGGAAACAAGATAACGCATAACAAAAAATTTGATCATACTTTATGTATCGTTGATAACTATTCTACAAAACTGGAAACACACAACTACTGATGCAGCAACTAATGATGTCGTTTTTCCGATCCCTAGCCATTGTCGAATTAAAACATTCCAAAACCAGACAGCTGTCCATAATAGAAAGCGAAGGCCGCAGTCAAAAACTCCCAATGGATGTTGCAAATCCTCAAGGAGGATCCCAAACTGAAAAATCTGAAAATGAAATTCTAAAAAAACACCACCCTCCTCAAAGATCCCAAGTCAACCGCTTGAACATTTTGCTCTTCCTCAAACGACTTTCTCCGTCGGCCTCCCCGTCACGATTTCTCGCCTCCATCACCAATGCAGCCATCTGACTCTTGACAGCTGACATATTCGGTCGCTCCTTCCTATCACGATCCCAACACTGTGTCATAATTTCCGCCAACCCAATCGACCACCCTTTCCTCACCTTGGGCCTCTCTCCTTTGACGAATACAATTTTGTCAAATTCCTTGGCACTTTTAATCTTCCCAAACGGTTTCTTCAAAGCACATATTTCCCACAACAAAATTCCGAAAGAGTAAACATCGGCTTCAAATCCATATCCCTTCATCAATCCCACTTCCGGCGCCATATACCTCGGAGTCCCACACTTATCGTACAATAGACCATCCTCCGCCTCTTCTCGTTCCGGGTGATATCCCGTCGCAAATCCAAAATCGAACAATTTCAACACGCCGCTCGAGTCATAGCCAACATTACTCGGTTTCAAATCCCGGAACACGATTTGTTTGGAATGGAGGTAGGATAAGGCATCGGCAATGGAGTAGGCAGTTTTGAGTTGTGGAAGCGATGGTGGGTTCTTTGTAAGTCGACCTCCACCAACTGTACTGCCGGCCCGAGTACCAATGGCTTTCCAACGTTCCATCCGCACATCCAGAGTATCCGTCAATCGATCCAACAATATGAAATATCCATCGTCTACTTTTCGAAACGCTTGAGTCAAATCGTCTTCTTCCTCGTCGAGATCATTCCCGGTTTTCATTGTTCCCGATGAAGAACGGCGACGACCGTGCAAAGCTATGATATGGGGATGATCCAAGCTCGACAGAATGGCCGTTTCGTGAATCAAGTCGTCAACGCCAATGAGGAACTGCTCGGGATTGGATCGGATTTGAGGGCGGAGACATTTCATGGCGAGGAGGTGTGTTCTTTCACTGTGTCTTCGGGGGATCATTTGAGTTTGAAAGTTATCGGCGGTTGGGGCGGTGGAATTGTTGTCACTTGGATTGGAGCAAGGAGGTGCGGAGGTATGGTTGGAAGTTCCGAGTGAACCCATGCAAACGGACGACCTGAGAGAGGATCTTCGAGCATAGAGTGCCTTTCTACGTGCGCTAGATGCTGCGGTGGCGACATGGGCAGTTGGGACTCCTCCTGGTTCTGTTCCGGCGTCATTGGTAGATGTTGGTAACGATGCATAAGATCCGATCCCGATGGTAGAAGCATTTCTGCCAGAAACGACGGGAACACCGGCAAACTTGCTCTCGAGCTTGGCGAAAATGGCATCCAAATCTTGGGCATCCTCCTCCAAAGTTTCCTTTGATGCAGCTTTAGAGGCACGGGGTTGATCGTTCCTGACGACTAAAGTGACTTCGAAAACATCTGAAAAGGAACCTTTGCCGAGATGCCCTCCGATGATCAAGTCGGACTTGGAGTAGCCCGGCAGGGCACGGAATCTCTCGTGGCAAATTATGGATGGCTGGGAGCACGACGACGTGGAGGACGCGAGGCATCGATCGAGCTGTGCCTTGGCACGTTGACCGGCGACGAGGGAGAGTTCTTCGTGAGTGGGGTTGGGGCCGAGGCGATCGAGGACGTCGGCGAGGGGGGAAGGACCCGCGAACGAAGAATTTAAATTGGACTTGTAATCGTGGAGGTCTTCGATGGCAGCGTCGTCGACAGCGTCGTCGGATTCATTGTTTTCAGAAGAGCGGGAGATATCGGAGGAAGAGTCCCTGGAAAAATTGGCATAAGATGACGCGCCATCTGAAGTCTTGGCATCGAATCCTCCGGAGAGGAAATCATCAGTCACCAATTTGGCGGCGTCGGCTGCCGAGAACAAGACGCCGTCGCCAGTGAATGCAGGATTGTCAGTTGTTGTGCTGAGTGTGATGGAGCCTTTGCCAGTGAAGCTGCGCAGGAGGGAGGTGGGCCGTTTCAGTTTCGTCATGGTCGTGGTGGATTTAGATATCTGAATGCAATGAAAATTGCTCTGAAGAAATATTGTAGAATCTCCTGTTATGATTATTGAACGTCCTCTTCACGACTAGAATATTTTATTTCATTAGGTATAGATTATTATCCGCTATTATAGCATTATTTCGGCTCTCACAAAATCTCTCTCTTGTATGGTACCAAATCTAAAACTCACTTTTCTACTAATTTTTTCATACACTTCCACAAACCATCCAATCCAGACAAATATTTTATTTGTGTTGTACAAAGAGAGTAATGAAGAAGTATAAAGTTTGTATTATGTTAACGTAATGTATTTTGCAATAACAATTTTTTACGATTCCTACATGATAAGTATGGTAGAGTATGATGGAAATGATTATTGAGGCTAAATTAGATTAACTATATAATATATGTGTGGTTTCGCTTGAAGGGGTGATTATGGACATTTTCCGACAAGAATAATGAGAACAAAGCCACTGACGGTGTATGCCAAGCAATCTTCTAGGGTGTGTAGTCAGAGTGTTAGTCCCTGTTGGAACAAGGTAGCAAATTTGTTATGATATTTGATACATACCTCCGATCAAATTATTTATCAGACTTTCATTCCATATTTCGGGTCTTATTTAACAACAGGATTAGAGCGGAGACTTGACCGACGGAGTTGCAGTCACCTTGCCCTATTGTAGCTAACCCAACAACTGTCAACTGCTACCCCCCGCAATGTTATATATTTTCATTATCGATGACTCTTTAAATTCTGCATTCAAAAATTTCATAGGAATAGTACCTTAAACAAGATGACCTGAGCGTAATTTTTTCACAATTTGATTACTTATGAGTAATGTTATACTTTGTTACTCTCGAAACCCGAGAGCATGCAACATGCAAGTCGATAGGCCACAGGTAGTACTGCAATTATTTGTTATGACGTATCGTACTTTTTAATCCGCTACGAGGGTTTAGAAAACATAGGAGCGATTCTGAATTAACATAACATAATATTTTAACATTTATCGTACTTATAACATATCCATTTCAATGATAATAAGACTATCCCTTATCGTTGTGAGCTATTTTTGAATCTATACTGTCTGTACGTCGA
>JALLPE010001988.1:0-10514 GCA_036940025.1 Conticribra weissflogii
GTTTTATATCCATTCTGTACGTCACTGCATCGATTCCTACTCATGAGATACCAGGTTTTGTGTAGAAATTGAAGATCTGAAGATCCAAAAGATTTGATTAAAGATCTTGAACACATACTTCATGTTCCTTGATCTTTGGTCCTCTTTCCCCCTTATCACCTGGGAAAGCATTTCTCAGATAGTCAAAATAGCTCATAAAATCCGTTCCTGTGATTATGTCACATCTATTTTATCATTTCACTACTTTATTAGCTTTTGAGCTACTTTCAATGTATCATATTTGGAGCAATAAAAGAGATTTATTAGAAATAAGTATATTTTGAATCCAGACTATGTTCAGAGGTTGAGGGGGAGTCATCATTTTTATGCCATGCCCTAGACAGTGGGGCAATGACAATTCTCTTCATGGGTAGGATTTAAAAATCATGTTAGGATTGGGTGTTGAGTTGATTGTTTGCTTGCAAAATTCATAAACCACAATTTAATTCATAACCACAATTCAATCCACTCAAAAAGGGAGTATTTGCTTATCAGGATAGATAATTTTAGACTTTTGATTGTCCTGGTTGAGATTTAAAATGTTTGACAAGATGTTGTAATATAATATTAGATTTGTGTTGCATTAGTGTACTCTACTTAATTTTCAATAGTTTCTAGAGGCTACTTGGATGATTTTTCTACAGTATTACAAATATTGCTGGGTAACAAAAGTTTACACTGAAAATTGTTGATATGTTGAGGTAATACCTCCTTGTTTTTGGTAATACCAGGTAATAACAATGGATAGAGTAATTTTCTCATAAAAATGCAGTAGTAAAAAATGATCACTAACAACCAAGCCAAAGCGACCCTAATTTTGTCATTGGTTTGAGCCAAATTTCTGATTTTGTTTTCCACAAGAATGTAAGCAATTAAGAAAACTGTAACTCAGTAGGTGTTTTAATTACTGAAACCCTCTGAGACAGGCAAATCATTTCAGTGGACCTAACTGTCTTTGTGTGTGATTGAAAACTTGTTCTGATCCATTTGCCTTGATTTCACTGTTGGGATGAAGAGTGTTCATTGCATCAATCAAATGATGCCTATTTCTTTGTGCATTTGCATTGATTCTACTGCAGTGGAAGGTTTCTAATGAGGGTCTGTGTCATGGTAGAAGTATTTGAAATGAAAGATAAGACATGGGGTTGGACTAGCAAAATGTAGGAGCAAAAATGTAGGACATGTTATGAATGTTGACTCAGATGGGAATTGTTGATACTGTATATTCATCAAAGCTTGCAAATACTCATGACTAAAATGAAAAGTTGATCTCCCTGGTACGGGTTCATCCCATGAATTCATTCTCAATACGTGTATTTGTGCAAGGGAATGAAATTGATGATGAGATTTCAATTGAATGTGGAGAAAAATGTCAAAAAGGTTTCCAACCCTCATTTCAATTTCAAAGAGAAAATTTATGAGCATCCCTATGATGCTATTGTCATCCTAGATCATATTGATGCTGCTGTGAGAAATGAAATCTATGATCAAGCAAAGCAAGATTTCAGATATTTTCCTACCAACCCAATTCACTACCTACATTCATCAGAGCACCCCTATTTCTTGCATCATTTGCTACAAAGTTCATAGTTAGCCTAAACAACCATGTAGCACTACATATTCAAGTTCCCACACAGAACAGAACAAAATCAATGATTATTTTATTGTTGAATTTCCACCCCCTCCCCCTGGAGTTCCTTGCATTGTTCTTTGCAAAAAACATTATCAATATATCATGATCACCAAGATTAAGAACCAAGTCCTTAAGAAACCTTAAGGCAAAAGAGGAGATCCACTTTCTGTAAATCAAAATACTAAAGAAAGACACCTGATCACTGATCACTGACAGAAGGCTTGCCCATTTTAAAAGGAAAGGAAGTCAAAAGCCACAACATCCATCAATTACTCCATTTGAAGTCAAAAATCTCCAACATATGACCCCAAGAAGAAAGAAAATCCCCTTAGTTTGGTCGAGAGTAGCACTGAAGTAATGGGCACAAGCACTTTTGAGGACAGTTATGCAATTAGCCTGAAAGATACTGCACAACTAGAAAACAATATTGAGCCCATTAAAAAGGAAAAGTCTTCAATGTTACCAGTCCTTTCATGAATACTACTCAAAGAAAAGCGTCTTCAAGTGATGATTCAGAAAAAGGCAACAATCCTCAAGCAATCTTGCAGCCAGTTCTAAGTGTAGTGAAATGTGAAATAGCAAGCAATCGGGATTGCATCAATACAGAGAAGATTGAAAATAAAGACAATATATGGAGATTTTTTGCAAATTTGCTAGAATAGTTCTACTGCAAATCTGCTGTCTTCATTGTCTATATGGGTGATGGAATCTATCTGGGATACTCAGATTGTCAGTTGATGCATATGATATGAATGCTGCAGGAAATGAGTATTCACATTGACAAATAAGATCATCTGGCTGGATATGTAGATGTCAACATCAAAACACTAACTGATTTAAGCCATTATAAAGGACCTTGGAATGACATTATTAAACAAAATCACTCCTATGTTAATGTATTCATCAAAATATCTTCATGCACACATTGCATCCAAGCAATTTTACATGTGCAACCAATTCAATATCAACTACCAATCACATGTAAGAAAGTACATCTACCATGCCCAGACCTCCAGATGTGGTTTCAACTTTGCTGACTATCAGCTAGCCAGATTCTCTGAAGATCCTTTTGAAGATTAAAATGTGACAATGATTTATTTTGACATGTATTTGAACCACATCAAGATCATTGACATCAAGTCAAGATCCAACCATACAAAGGCTTTGAATACAATGCAGATGCTGACTTTACAGGCGCTTTCAGAAATGAGAACTTGAGGATCCCAATTCTCAATCATGATGGTACATCTTCTATGCAGTTGCATGGTTGCATAAGTGTCCAAGTTACAAACCATGATCACTCTCAACACCACTAAGGCCAAGTAAATAGCTATATCCAATACTCTTTGAGATGTTATCCCCATTATGGAACTTGTAAGGAAACAAAATCCAAGTGATTTCAAAATTATTCTTCCTTATTTATATTGCAAAACATTTGAAGACAATGCAGGAGCACTGGAATTGGCCTGTGTTCCCAAGATATGTTCATGGACCAAGCCCATTGCAGTTTGTTACCATCACACACACCAATGCAGGCAAGATCAAGGTATATCCAATTGATACCAATCAAAAAACAAAGCACTTGCTCAAGAACTGCTTCTGTTTCATCACCCCCAGATTTGTGGAGAATGAGAAAGTATGCATTGAGAGGGAATGTTGGAATATTCATGTTCCAGCTAAATAGTTTCTTGTACCTTAGGTTTTAGAGGGCATCACTGTGACTCATCTGAGTATTTGATCCAAGGTTCCAACAAACCATATTTACCTCCATATTGCAGTAGTGATGCTCCAAGTCCAATTTTTGGACACCAATGTTAGTTCCCACATAGTCACTAAATGAATCTCATTTATCTGTGAAGCTGCAAAGAGTTTCTTCTACATAGGTCATTCACAGGCCACTACGTAGGAGATTCTAAAAGTAGTTAGTGCAAATAAATCTCCCATTTTCAGGAACTCACCTTTTGACCTAGCTTTGTTCTAATTAATTGTTAGGTCTATCTATAGATAACTCAATATTATAATCACAATTTCATCAAATCAATTATCGTGAAAGTTGTGCTCTTTTTCATCACCATAGCTAAGCGGCAGAGAGTTAGGGACTCCCTTCCTTAGAAGCTAACAACCACATGAAAACAAGTGCAAATATTTATTGTTAAGATGTTCAGTGGAGAAAAGAGGCGTTGAATTGGGAAAAGTTGAGGGAAAATTCTTCGGGACCGACTGATCCAGCAGCTGCCCTTTTTGGATCAATCAGGAAGACAATCTTGGAAAAATAAGTTGCGTTGACTCTTGACTCTCATCCCTACAATTTTGAAGTTACAGCATTTTCAACAAATTATTTCTGAGTGATAAGTAATATTGTCAACCACTACTAATATCTCGTGTTGTCGAATATTCCTAGTTATGACTATAAGGAGAAATCAAACTGGCTTGTTGTTGAAACCGATCCATGTATGGAAAAACTGATATTTATGCCGTTATATCCAAGGAACTTATCGCCGAGTGGTCGATTGATCCGCGTGTGAAACGACAGTCTGGTGAAGTGGGAGGCTTTTTTGACGCCCTTGAGAACACAGCCGTGGATGATTGTTTGCATCGATTGGTTGAGAAGAATGAACTCAATGCTTAACAATATCATCACTCCTGCAGAGTTAGTTGGGAAATATCAAAGAGTTGGAATTTTGTTTGATCGATTCCAAAGAATGCGGTTATCCCCGTTCTTTCTATCCTACAATCACAATATGAAATCCATTCACGCACATAACTTGATTGAGAGACCTATGAATTACTAGATATCATCGAAAAATAGATATTTTCCCATTCGATTATTGACTACGCATAAGTAATCTAGAAGCACCCCTCCGGTGGGCAAGACGGTTCACACGGCGACGTCTCCATCAACATGGGTTCTAACCAATTGTTGCCAAGTGTTGCATTATACGCTTTCATGTTGCAATTTCCAGCTGTAAGGAATACGACAGTAACACAAATATGATGGACATGTTTGAAGAGAAGACTAATCATTGCATAATAATGAGAGCAACACACCTTTAGCATACCGACAGACCTGAACCCGGCATTTCCCTCCCATGTAATCTTTCACTGATTCTCCACATCCAATGTATCGACTTGCGTGCCATAACTGAAAACCAAAGAAAAGATTTAAGCACATTCTTTTGCATACGGCAGGAAAAATAAGAAAAGGACGACATAATAGAGCTTAGCTTACCGCCTGAGTGAGGTGTGCATTTGAGGGGTATAACCAACCTATTTCGAAATCAACCCAACGTCTCACAATGTTCTCTGGTGGGTACAACTTACCCCAACCTGCGAAGTTACCAACATTTTTGGCCAAATTTTCTCCTGTCGCAGGTAATAACTTTTTTCAGAATTTCATCTCGTTTGAAGATGAGAAATACAACACAGAATATGTCGGTGGAAAGAAATTCTCACCTTCTGGAACTCCTGGTTCATGCTCAATATCTGATGAATTGCAACCATCTAACAGTTTATAAGCCCAAGTGCGGGCTTCCGTCGCTAATCCATGTGACCATCGCAATGGGACATAAGTTTTATTGTGCATTTCGTGAAAGGTCCTTCTTCTTTTGTTGTGCGCCCATAAATATTCAATATCTCGTTGTGACATGCTAGGTTTCGGGTCATACCCGACGTTAATTAATTGCGTGCTGTTCTGAGTAAATTGATTGACGTGAATTATCTCTCGATCATCAAGATATATTTTGAAATATCCGTTACCGAAATGGCAGCAGATCCCATCACCGTATTTGTCGTGCATTACAAAAGTGTGCAGACTCGGATTAGGAGCGCATAGTTGTACGCTGTCATAAGAGTGGCTCGCGTACGGCCCACGGGAGAGAATCAAAGTCGATATACCGTCATCTTCCCGAAATAGTTCAAAGGTTGTGTCATCTCCATATTGATCTGTTTGGAGTTCAATTGTGATCATTACATCTCCTGCGGGGCAATTGTTAAGATTGAAAGAGAAGTCGTTGGAATTTATCGGTCCGTCGACTTGTTCCATTTCTTCCCCGACAATATCAACATCGGTGTGACCTATCAACCCTTCAATACCTTGATCCAATATTGAAGGATCGCCAAATGCAATTGGTGGTCTGTATCCAGTTGCAAAAACCTGAGAGTGCTCGACATCATCCAAAGAATTGGTCACTATAATTGTGACTGTGGCAGTAGCACATCCTCCGAGGTGGTCGCATACTTTGTACGTACACTCATCTGTTCCAACGAATCCAGCAACGGAGAAGTAGCGGATATAACGGTTCAAATTGAAGCATGCTCCATTCTTTCCATTGTTCGATATATCAGAAACGGCAAGTTGCGTGCCGACAGGGTAGAAGATATCATTCGACAAAACGTCGATTTCAACGACTTCTCCTGTTAAACACAATGCATTGTCGTTCACTGCTTCGACGATTATGGGTTGCGACTGGGAGCTTGGCGACATCGACGGTATTGGCGTGAGTTCTTCCGTTGTTTCTAGATTTGATTCTGTGACACTGTTCGCACCAGGAAAGAATAGAGAGTAATCCCACGCATCCACCGGCATTGCAGCCATGCATAATGCCGCGGCTGTCATCGAAGCCATAGATCTTCTTGCCTTTTTCATATCGGTGGAGTGCAAAGACTTTAATATGAGAATGTACATCTGCGGCTCACATTCAAAAGTCTCAATTAGTTTTCACATTATTTCGAAAAAAATTCGGCCATTCACATCAAATCTTATGGAGATCAGTTTTGCGATTGATGAAGAGACTTTTGAGGGTCAATATTGCAATGATTTTGTCATTTGAATCGTGCCTCGGCAGGAAATAACGATGCGGGAGGCGGGGTAGGAAGGTGTGGTTCAAGATTAGTGAACGAAAAGGTGTTGCTGAAAATGTGATTAGTTTGGCGATCCCCCCTTTCTTACAATCGATGTCACATTAGAAGAGAAAGGTTAAGAAAAAAAGAGAGAGTCATAAACAAATCTCAAAAATTGTGCGGGATTTTTGTGATGAAGTATGGTAGTGGGGTACTGATTCCCGAATTGTTGCTGCGCCACTCCGAACAGTTAAAACCTGATAAAAAATAACGCAAACATTACTACAGAGCATAGATGATAGACACATCCTGCTACAGTCGTTGTTCGAAATTGGTGATGATACATATCATATAATATGGTATACAACTCTGCCGTGCGCTCGATATATATCCATGTGAGGAAGGTAACGACATTAAAATCCACCGAAAACAAGATGACTATGAACCATCACGGGGTATACTTGAAACGCGAAAAAATTGAGAACTTAAAATCTTAGTCATGGACGTAATGATTTCAGAGGATAATTCGTACCACACAGGCTATGAGAAAGAACCTATCTGAACATACGCTCATTTTTCCTCGACGTGTTTATGGGTTTCGGCCGGCTGTAACAAAACGATTCGTTTTAAAAAATTGTCAGTGTTCAACGTTGTCCAAATGAAGAGATCATATCTACTTACAAAAAATTTATTATGGTACACATTCCTTTACTGTCACGTTTTTGAATTGTGCACTTATTTCTCGAAAACGTCCTTTTTTGTGAGCTACGTACGAAGGTATTTAGCTACTACGAGAAATCGACCAAATGTCAATAATTATTTCGCCATAATTGCGGGAGAGTTTTTGCGTTCTCACATAGAGTAATGTTTCGTTGTCTAAAAAAATGAGGGGACTATCTCTTGATTCTCGAAAAATAATTTGAGTCAATTGTCTCAGAGTAAAATTTTGAGGCCTAAAAAGGTGAACTCTTCCTTCTGAGGAACATCCATGATGACATTGATCCTTTCCTGTCAATATCAATGAATCAAATGCTATGGCATCATTGCTGTGAATAGCAAAACCAAATAACATGGAACCAAATGAAAAAATTAAGAAATTGAAAACCAACACATTGAACATTGTTGGTGTTGTGGATGCTGAAAAAATAAACAATGAAGAATGCAAAGTGGCAAGCAGTCAGCAATTGAAATGGATCACAAGGAGGAGGAGGAAACTGGTAGCAATATTGATCATAGTCAACCTGACAACAATTGTTCTTAAATTTGTTTCTTGATGTCAAAACTTGCAAGAAGGTGACTTGTGAGTTTTGACTTGTGTCAACAAGTTCACTTGACCAGGTTGTCACAGATGTTATCTTGTCAGATATGAATTGTCTCCAGTCGCTTTTGACCTTTGTTACTTTTCAGGTTCATGATAATTGAGAGGTCAACAACAACAAGGACTGCAACAAAATAATGAAAACTGAAAAATTCTGATACTGGAAAATAAGCGACCAAAAAGAAATCCAATGTTCGAAGTTTTTTGAAAAGTTTGCATTACATGCAGTAATGAAAGGCCCAAATTATGTGGCAATTATCCTTGAAATGTAAAATCATTTACATAAAATTTGATTGAGAAAAATCAACTTGACTAGGATGTTTAAGCTGCAAAATATGCATAAACTTGTTTCATGTTTCAATGAAAATTTATTGCCTGATCATGTAAACAGAGAATATTGAAATGATACAACACCTTACAAATCCAGAACTGTTTCTCAAGGTGTAGAATACTGCCTACAAAAAAATAACTGAAAAAATTTGACTATACCATGTCTCAAAGTAAAGAGAAGTCCTTGAAAAGACAATACCAGATACAGGTAGAAAATGATCCATAATTCTCTTTTCTTAAGGTGGATTAAAAAAATATTACACAAATGTATTTTCAGTTATACAATACAATATGTACATCTATGTATTGACTATAGAGCTTTACCAGAGTATCATATCTCATGTATGACTTGAGTTCAATATATCAGGGTGGTATTCTAAAATGTAAAATATGTTGCAATTTTGGGTTAGTAAAATATATTATGAAATAGTGAAACAAGAAAGACTTGAAAACCTTGATGTCGTTCTGCTCACTCATGACACAATAACTACAAGTATAGTTATATCTTCATTGTTGATGCTGCTCTGCATTGTGGCCAAAGATTTGAAATGAGTTAGAATAATCAAATCAAGAAGCAAAAAGAATATTTTTTAGAGATATTTTTTGGTAATTATTGGTTAGAAGTCATGTAACAAAATATCACTTAAGCAGTATTTGATAGAAACTTAGACTAAACTAAGAAATGTAATTTTTGTCAGTTTTTGAACTTGAAATCAATATGCTCTGAATCAGATAGCTAGTTTCCTGCTCCATGGGGTCCATTGCCATTCTTTCTCATGATTTCATGCTAATGAATTTTCCTTCAACATGTGGCTGTGTTGCTAAACAAAGTAGTATCATAACCTGGCTAATATTAACTGATATTGAATCAGAGTAGTTAAAAATACGAGCAAAACAAAATCTTTTCAGGGCCAACAGATTTCAAGACAAAGTAAGTATTTTGATTGTTTTCTCCAGACTTCAAGCCCATAGTAGTGTCAAACCATACTGTGGTCTGACAAAATATTTGAACACAGAAAAGTAACTGGGAAGGAATCATGGTTTTTCTAATTATAGTGTTATCTTCAAAAATGAGTATGGTAGGGTTGAGATGGGAAAACCAGCAATGTTGACTGGTGGGTTCATTCACTGCCATTGTATAATCAAGAAGCCTCTTGACAATAAAAATTATTGAAATATTTCATTTGAAGCTGCTTTGAAAGGGCAGATTGATTTAGCTTTTTTGTAGATCCTGGATTGTTTGTGTTTTGATGAATTTTAACATAACAATAGTGAAGACAAAAATCCACACATTCAAGGGTTTTTCAATGATATATGTGCACTTTGCTATCAAATAATCACAAAGATACAGTGTGCTATATATTAGCCAGTATGCAATATAATAGGATTTCAAGAGTAATTGATGGTTTTGTAGAATCAGTTGTTTTTAAGGATAAATGAAGCCAGATTACCAGAGGACATGGAGCAAAACGTTTTCAGCTGTGATGATGATACCAAAGTATTTCATTGATCTGCTCTAGGTATGACTTAAATGAATTTTCACAACAGGATATTTTTAACAAAGACAAAAACCCATCAGGTTTATCTTTTGATAGCAAAGAATTGAGTGTGGTTTGTTTTTTGACCAATTTCATTACTGTCAAGAATGGAATATAGTAGATGCAATGGAGAAGATTGGAAACAATTTGCAAAGTTCTTTTCAAGCAATTTCGATGTAACTTCCATAGTGGAAAGTTATTCAACCATGTTTCAAAACAGCATTTATTCCAGTCAATTTTTCATAAAAAATATTCAGTACATTTTGACTGCAAGATAATCAGCAGTATTTGATCTTGGTAGGGAAAGTTTTTTACATGCATCTTAGACATGTTGTAAAGTTGGTCAAATGTCATAATTCAATTCCAACATTGATGTCTGAGACATGCAGTATCTTTATTGTGTCTAAGTCATGCATCAGTTCCATGATATCACCACAAATTGTGATTTAAAGAATAGATTCCTCCAAAAAATATTTCTAAAGCATCACCACATCCCTATCAAATCTGAAGTTAAATAGAAAATGCAAAGACAGAATTGTTGCAAATGCATCAACAATATTAATTCCAAAATTTGAAAAAGATCTGACATCACAGAAATACATGGATTGCAAATGCATCAAAATGCATTGCATTCATCAAATCCACCTTCCCCCATTTGTACCCCTCTTGATCAAAGAAAAATTCAATTTTTCATTTTTCAGCCATTTCATATCGTAATTTTCATTTTGTGTAGACTGCACAACCTCCCCCTCCTTAAACTGGATGTTCTACCAATAAAAATGCTGGCTACATCTAATGTGTGATGTTTTCTGCTGAC
>JALLPE010001989.1:0-10484 GCA_036940025.1 Conticribra weissflogii
TGAAAAACAATCATAAATTGTCAACGAAAAATGACAGATGCTAAAGATGATCATAGTGATAATGCTGGACATCCTGGCAGTGGAAAGGTGTCATGGTCTATATTCTTTATGTTTGTGGTGTACCAATAATTAGTTGGAGGTCCAAGGCTCTTCACAGCATGGCCTCATCAAGTTCTGAGACAAGATACAAATTGGGTTGCTGCATTAGAAGTAGTAAAGGTTGTCAAGTTTGTGCTTCAACCATTTTAGATGAAGAGAATAAATATCAAATATTCAGTAATTGTGCTTGTTGACTATGTATGGCACTGTATTCAAGACCAAAAATATCACTACTACAGGGTGTTCCATTTTGCTTGTTTGTGGATTCTTGTGCCTTGCATCTGTCTGAAGCACGGTATTATCAGGGGCTCATTCCTGGCATGTGACCCTATCCTTTGCACATCCTTGCTGTTGCTTCGACTAGGGCTTTAAACCCACCTTTTCATAGCTCTATAATGTTGTCACTCAAAACTGTGCATATCACCAGTAATTACTTAATACTATGTGAAAAATCCATTCAAAAACTGTAATCATGAGCAACATCACGTACCAGCACATTTTTAACCCCTTGGAATACTCCACTGCTTTTCAAAGCATAACCACTCCTATCATCTCCCTGGCAATTGTACAACAAAGTTGTGTGGCACCATTTAAGCAACCAAAACCCCATTGGAGACTATCCTTGTGGTCTCTATCAATGATAGTGGTGCCAATGGTTTCAATTACACCCTTCACCCTCCACATGGCATGTTGTTTTGACAAGATTGGTCACCTTTACCATAGACCAACAACTTGACCTCTATCAAAATACGTTTTGACAATGGACTCCCTTGTAAAGTTGTAGAATTGCCTACATCTGAAACAAAGGACATCAAAATTGAAGATAGTACCTACAAAGATATAATAGGCATAAAAATTCACAAAAAGTTTTTTAACATTCTTGCATTGCAAAGATACCTATATCAGCAGGCAATTCCCCCCTCTAATACATGCAAAAGACTCCCAAAACTGGAAACTAATTCACCCCTGAACTTCCTTATCTGTCTTAACTTCACTTTGAAGCAGAAAAGTTTCTTGACTTTGATCTAGTTTATCAATTATCATTTTTCATTTTGCAGCCTAGGGTTAAATCACTCACACCATAGGTATAATGTGGTATCACCAAAAACAAGGAGATATTACCTCAAAAGTAGAAACATTTGTCAGGGTAAATTAATGTTACGTAGTAGCATTTTTGTGGTAACATAGATAATCATCTAAATAGTTTCTAGAAGCTACTGAATATTCAACAAAGTAAAATAATGCAACGGATGTCTTTCATAATCTTATAACATCTCTTCAAACATTGCAAATCTCAACCATTGCAATTAAGCTTCTGCATGCATTTCGATTGTGTGTTAGGGCATTTTGTCAATTACTTGTTGAGGCACAGAGAGGAGGATTATACTTGAGATGAGCTAAGTGCAAGGATCAAGATGTACAAGGGGTTGGGGTTGTATGCCCATTCCAGAAAGATTTTTTGCATGCAGGATAAGAAAGAGGGTTGTTGGTCAGGTACCAAGATTTGTTGTCATGTTTTGAAGGAGTGGATTATGGAGGAGACAGAGAGGTTGAGGGTCAGGTTTTCAACATAGTTTTTGAATGTCATGGAGGCTTCTGAAATTGTTATGCAATTTCCAACCAATGATACCCTTGGTTTTTATCATTCACATATCTAAATGATAAAATGGAAGCAATGTAATGCACAACATCAAAACAAATTGAAATGTTAATGGCCCTATCATTTTTGTAATAGATAGTGATGACACATCAAATACTACATTGTACATCATTTTGAACAAATACTATGATGACAGCTTTCAGATCCATTGTACATCTTCACATGTTCTTGTTTTCCTTCTATATTTCCTTCTCTGCCCTTTTTCCTCTGACCTTCCCTTTGTCCCTCCCCCACTCCTCCTGCTCTTCCTCTCCCTCTTTGGTTGTCTCATCTCTCTGAAACCACAGACAAATCCCCTGCCACTGCCTGATCACACTTGCTTGATTGGACTCCACCCCCTTACCATCCTTTACAGGAAGTAACAATCATCCAGTGTATCCACCCAGATTTTCTTCCCCATAGGACTCATCAATGGCCCACTTACCCTAGGAAATGATCCTGTCAGGATCACCCCATGTAGCAATGTTTTAGCCATAGTTGCTTTAAGTGGAAATTTCTAGCATAAATATTTGATGGATGAGATTTTTGCTAGAGGGTTTTCATGCACTGATTAGAATTTGAGAGGAGGGGTTATGAAAAAGCAAATGGTCTGTTATTTGTTTTGGAGAGTTGGAAAATGTTTCTTTCCGTGGCAATGAACCATCAATTTGGTGGGGTTGTTTGTTCTTCTGTCTCAACAATTCATCATTGTAGTTAATGCAAACAAACAATAACTGCAGTATTGATTCCATTGTGGAAAATTTTAAGTGAATATGGAATATGCAACAACAGTAATGCAAGCAATAATCAAAACAAGCAACAGGTCATGAGTTTTGAGGGGCTTGGACCTAATGTGACAGCAAAAATCTTACCAACAAATGGATACCACGTACAGTGACATGGCATTACTGGGACTTTAGTCATATATTATGGTACAACATGATATTTGACAGTATCATCACAGTAACCAACAACATAGACTACAATTGGGAACCTCAAGGACATCAAGATCAAAGTTTTTATTCTTAATTTGACAAGCATGTCTGCAACTCTAAGAGGAACTCCAAGCTTGAAATGGTCAACACAACCTCAAAGCTCTCTACAATAGGGCAGTGCTTTCAACAGCACCAGTGCATATCTCTTATATCATGATAATTTCACCAATCAGGAATGTGATGAATCGCTACTAATACAACAACATAAGCTACAAGGCTGTCATTAAATGTATTGAAGGTGGGATCAATGAGGTTATCTGTGTTAAGTCAGCAACTAATAACAGTGATTATGATGCAGAATCACAGAAAAACAAAATATGTTATAAGCCTGTTGGAAATTTTGCTTCAAAGTTTGGGTTATTGTATTGGGCAAAATCCCCAATTATCACAAAATGTATGTGAACACAAGATAAAGAGGATGGGTGTCAAAAAGTATACTTTTGATTTGGTATTACAAAATACTTGAATAAGTCAGATCTATTGAGCACACCTCTCTATTCATATCAAAGTAAGCATTGTAGTGAACATCACTTCAGCACAATGATTTGTCATCTTGATAACCATCTGAATTTCATTGGGATGAATGGAGTCAATAAACTGAAATAATCAATGATTTTTGATTCATTTGTTCATAACTAAAACCCATAATTCCAAGTTATTCCATTATTGACTGAAATATTCTAACATGTTCAACAACAGTGTAATATAATAGGCAGAATGTATCAGTTGAAAAAAACACATCATTCTTGATTGAGATAGTGATGCAACATTGACCTTAAAATCAGATTTTTTCTTGTGATTTTGTCTATTATTTTGAAATCTATTTTATAGGATGTTTTTTGCGACCAATTTTTTAAAAGTCATTTCACATCATTACTTCATTAATGACTGAAATCTTCTAACAAGTTTACCAATAGTGTAATATATTGGATAGATTGTATCAGTTGAAAAGCACTTTATTCTTGCCTGAAATAGTATTATATCATTGATCATAAAATTGGAATTTTTGCTATTGTATAAGGCTAATTTATTGGTTTTTATTTTTGAATAATCTTTTTGAAAGTCATTTTACATCATTATCCCATAATTGACTGAAATCTTTTCACATGTTCACAAATGGTGTAATATAGTGGGCAGAATATATCAGTTAAAAAATCACTGTATTCTTGATTGAGATAATATTGCATCATTAATCATAAAATATGGATTTTTCTCATGACATCTTTATTAAAGTATAGAGATATTTGCAGGATGTTTTTTATAAACAATCTTTTAAAAGTTATTGTATATCATCATTCAATAATTGACTGAAATTTTCTACCATGTTCAACAATAGTGTAATATGATATGAGGTTTGTACCAGTTGAAATACCACTCATCCTTGATAGATTTATTATTGCATCATTGATTTTAAACTATTGATTGTTCTAGTGACATTTGAATTATTGTAAAGACATCTTACAGTGTTTTATTGAAAAGTCATTGTACATCATTATTCCATTATTGACTGAAATCTCCTAACATATTCAACTATGGTGTAATATGACAGGGAGTTGTATCAGTTGAAAAATCACTGCATTCTTGATAGAAGTAGTACTGCAGTATTCTCAATAAAATAAGGATTTTTCTCATGATGTCTATATTATTTTGTAAATGAAGTTATTGAACAGGTTTGTTTTTTATAATTCAATCAGTAGAAGGTCATAGCAAAGCGTTATACCATTTTTGACTGAATCTTCTGGCATGTTCAATAGTTGTTCAATATGATGGGCAGAATGTATCAGTTGAAAAAGCACCGCATTCATGATAGAGATAGTATTGCTCCATTACTCATAAAATGTGGATTTTTCTCATGATCTCTGTATTGCTGTTTGAAGCTTTTTTGTAGGTTGGTTTTTATGTTTCAATCTTGTAAATGTTATTGTATATCATTATTAAATAATTGACTGAAATCTTGTAACATTTTTGTCCTTGAAAAAACACTGCATTCGTGGTAGTGTTTTACATCATTGATCATAAAATATGAATTTTTCTCAAGTTATCTGTACTCTGTATTATTTTATAGCTATTTTACAGGTTGGTAGTTTATGTTATTGTCAGAGAGAGGAACAACATGCTACTGTGAAGAATTTTCGAAATTGCTAATACTGACATCATTCCGCGATTTTCTCCCATTCTTTGCATGATTTATATGATATCATCTTCCATTTCAAAAATCCAAGTGAAAAATTTACGACTCGTGTTTTTCATTCATTTTTCAATGAGTCCACACTGTATGATTTCACTTCATTCCATTGATCATGACATGCAAGCCTACCCTGGCTCCTTATCTCCATTTTATTTCATCTCCAAAAACTACCCCATCGCACCCCCATCACCACCTCCAATCTCACACCCCCTTCACCTTCTTCGCCATCACTTTCCCGCTTCCTTTCCCCTCCCTCTCCAACCTCAACCCCTGCAAAACCCTGACCATATCCTCCAAAAACTCAAAATAAACCTCCTTATCAAAACTTCCTCTGAAAAAATTACAACTCAAATTCACCTCCAACAAACACACCGGCAAACTCTCATCCTTACTCAACACGACATCCCACCCCACCAGCGGCACATCCGGACACAATTTCCAATGACTCTCTTCGACCAATTTCAACATCCCCTTGATATCCGGCACCACGCTCCCGGAAACGGGGATGTTCCCATCGGGATGATGGGTTATGGCGTGATCTTTCGAACGCCAGGGACATCTTCCGGGAAGTATCTGCGACAAACCGACACGATACCAATGAGCGTTGGTCGTACCGCCGAGAACTCTTCCCGTGGAGGGATCGACGTCGAACAAGATGGAATCGTGGTCGGTTTCGGCTCCTTTCCTCCCGGCGCGGAACACGCAGCTCAGTGCCGTAATGTCTTCGACGCGGCATCCTCCGCCGTTGCCGTCGCCGCCGGCGTTGGTCTTCTTCACGTCCAGCGCCCCCCGCGATTGGGTGATGACGCGAAAGGTGCTCAGGGGCGCCCCGTCGGGAAGATGGCTTTGCACCCACTCTCCGTTCTCGATCCGTTCCTGAATGATCCAATCTCCTCCCTCCGTGGCATTCTTATAGAAATGTATCCCCATCCCCCCCTCCTCGTTGCGATGTTTGACGACGATGGCCGGAGTCGTGAGATACGGCGAGATGGGAACGCGTCTCTCCTTCCCGACTTCGAGAAACGTCCACTTGTTCTCCATCTCGTACCCCTTCGGCGGCGTCGACGACCCCTCCTCCGAATTGAGATACGCATGAAGCCCGGCAATCCGACAGTTCAATCTCCAGTAACTGAACCAATCGTCCGGCGCCAGCAATCGGATCTTGTACTCCTCCGAAATGGAATGCCTCTCCCCCGAAAAGGTCAGGAGACCCTTCATCCACTTGTGAAAACTCGCCGCGAGGCCGATGGCGGGGTAGCCGACGCAGACGAGGCTCAGGGCCGCGAAGCGATTCCAGACGAAGTACGAGAGGGGGATGCCCGTGCCGGGAACGGCCACGTTGGAGAAATTGTCGAGGATGTCGCGACGGTAGGTGGGTTTGCGGTAGTGGGGTTTGTGGTAGAGGTAGAAGGCCGAGGCGAGGGTGTAGAGGTGGATGCGGGCGTGGCGGTGGAAGAGGGGGGTGGATGTGTACGTCGTACAGTCGCTGCTACTGTTGCCGCTGCCGCTCCGTGAGTCTGGAGGTGGGCGGAGGTAGGAGGGAATGGTGGACGACGGATCGGATGGGGGGAGGTAGGGGGAATGACGGCCGGTTCCGAGGAGGTAGTGGAAGAATCCTCGGTAGAAGGTCAGGGTGGTGTGGGCGAGTTTGAACGGGAGGGAGATGGCTTGGCCCATGTTGACGGTTATTGTGGAAAGAGCCGGCGGGTGAAATCCAAATTGAGATGGACGGAAGGACGGAGAGAGGCGAAGCGATGCTTTCTCGTTGAGTGTGGTAGCAGTAGTCAGTAGTAAGCGCAAAAATCTATCACGGGTTTCGGAGGTTTTTTGCTTTGGTGTTGGTTGTGATTGAATGTGTTTTCTTAAAATTGATGCATCATCGTGATGGATTTTTTGTTCTCTCTTGTAGAAGAGGATAATGTCCATATTTTTTTTATTTTTAATGTAGTAGTATTGTAGTATGTAGCTGAAAAATATATTTCCGTTCGTGCGTCATGATTTTTTGGCGGGAAGGAATGATATAGCATGATAGTAGTATGGTACTACGGTACCAACCATACAATATTATTATTTTATGTCATGAGAATCAGTCGAGATGCTATTATTCAGACCGCACATTTCGTCAACGCCTGTGGATGAATGACAGACGTTGAAATATGTGAAGTTCGACTGAAAAGTCTCTGAAACAATAATGATAAATACTGGTAGGAAAAGTGCTTAACCTGGTGTAGTCAGAACTCCAGTGGAAGGAAGTGAATTTCACCACCAAAACAAAACAGGCCCCAGTATCTTTGAACAAAATCTCAATGATGTCCTTGAATGAAGGCCTATATTATCAGCTTTGATTGGAATCCAAGTATTGTTCATTGTTCATCTTTTAAGTCATGAGCATCAATGCGTCCTTTTTGATGTTTATGACCAGTTTTCAAAACTTAGCTTGCTTATGTAGACCAACACTATTTCCACTTTCCAACCCAATTTTTCAGCTTTGATCCATGATACTAATGTGTGCTTTTTAATGACTCTTGCATTGCAAACAAATACAAAAATCATTCATTTTTTGAATTGTTGGTGTTCACAATTATTGTGTCAGGATTCCTACATGTAAACCTACAATATTTGAATAGAAGTGCTTTGAAAATTGTGGTCTTTTTTTAATCTTATCTCATAGAACTTCCATCAAACATTTATCAAACACATAAAAGACAAACAAACCCCCAACCATTGACACTTGGCATCAATTCAAAGAATAGTTCTCCATAATATTCATAGTATCCTGCTATTTCACATGAAGATGATGAAAGACAAGATTCTGGATTGCCTTTTTGAAGTCTTGAGCATTTTTGAGGTCAATGGTCATTGGTATGTAAACATATTCGAAATGGAATGGAGGGGTTTCTGACATTATTTATTTTCAATTTTTTGTTGATTCTGAATTCAATCTTTTCGGTGTTTGGATTCATTAAACATATTTGCAATTTGAAATGACATTCATTTGTCTTAAATTCCTCGTTCTGATTGTGTTCTAATATCAAAGTAATAAAATATTATAATGCATATCTTTTGATAACAATGAAAAATAGAATTATCATTATAGGTTGCAGTATGTACTGTGTTACTTACATTTCTATACCATTTGAAACCATTTCTTTCAAGACAGAGAGTAATTACAAGTGCAATATATTACACAAAGTAGTTCTCAATAGGTATCTGTATTTTTATCGATTTCATCAAAATCATCCATAGTCCTGAAAGATTCTGTCTCTTAAGGACAGGTTTTATACTGATTCAATGGAAAATTTTCACTTCATGCCAAGTTTTGAATAGTATTTGTTCACATTGTCAGATACTATCTTGACTCTTGGCAATTGACACTTGACATATCCTGGAAGAAGTTTTTGGTACCAACTCATATGTTCTGAGGAAAGCATAAAATCAAAAAGTTTATGACAACCTGGGCAAAAATTATCAAACCCATCAGAGATGAACCCTACATGTCCCCTCATGAATATTTATCCTTTGTTTCCAATCCAATTATTGTTAGTGGCAAGCCCATCCCCTTTTTTATTTTGTCAACAAAATATTACAAATAGAATAGTTTTTAATATAGAATCAAACAAATGAAAAATGACAAAGCAGAGGAATAGATTTTATGCAACTTGAGAATTAAACATTTGTGATAAATTTGAATAGCATGAGAAATTAGGCTCTTGCTTCCGATACTTTAGTACAAGCTTAAGTGCCTTTTGTACATTAATAATGCATCCATTTGACTCCATTCTCCTCTCCTATGAAATCTTTCACATTAAAAATTGCTTATTTTTCAAAATATTCCTCTTCTTGTTTTTACCATTTTTGAGCAAGTAGTACCTTGTCCTTTAATCTATAATTAAAGGTCTGACTATTTTTCATGGGATAATTGTTCCATTGAATTGACATAGGAAAAGGCTTGAAATCTTTGGAAAAGATCATCTGTATTAAATATGCTGTAGACTGATAGTATAGTACTTCTTATTGTGGTACTTTAGTATGTCAGCACTATCACTCTCATTTCAGTGCAATCAATGATGTACAAATTTACATTTCATTGAAAGTTGTCATTGAAAGAGAAATTACTGTCAGTACCAAAGTTGTGGAGCAACATTCTTTTGTGACCAGCTTAGATATTGCAGTAAATTTGGATATTATTACACAATCGAAATTCCTTTACCTTAACCTTACAATAATGAGTTTCAATGAAACTGCCAGCTAAATGCATTGCTTCAATTCTCCACAATATGCACAAAAGAGCCCTTGGAGAGAAACAAATTTATTAGGAAAATGAAGAAGTTAGACTCTACACATGTTGAAACAATCTAGGTGGTAGCAGAGACAGTAGACAAAACAAAGTGGAATCTTTCCCAATCAAAATGAGAGCAAGTGTTAAGGTTGATAAATGTGCCAAACAAAATCATGGTGGACTAGACAGTAATACAGTTTGAATCATCACAGCTGTTCAATGGATTGTGTGAATCATTTCTTTCAACTTGTTTTGAGGATGATTTGATGGTTTATGGGAAGGCAAATTTCAATGACAACAGTATAGAAAAAATTAACTTTTTCAAATTGGATAGCATATTCCAACACCAAATAAAGGATTTGTAATTTGTGAGAAGGAGGACACATCTTTGCAGGGACGTTCTGTATTTTTGAGATGCTAGTATCTTTGACTACATCATGTTGGGAATTATCCTCCACTGCAACTTTTTGAGAAAATACAGTCACAGCAGAAAGAGCCAACTTAAGGAAGTGGTTTCATTGCCATGTGCATTAAATGGGGAGGGCATCAACTCTATTGCTCTTTCAGACATTTCTTTGATTGCCAGGATCTCCTTCTGATATCACCAGAAAAGGAATAGTGTCCATGTCAGAAAATGGATGAGCTTTTTCACTTGCTATGGTATAAATAGATTGAAGCATGGCTTCTTGTTTTCCAGTTGATGAAACAACCTTCACAAGCATGGGAAAAGCGATTTCAAGACGTGCTGTGGAAAATTCCGCTACTTGGGTGATGATCTCCAAGGCAACTGCATTGCAGATGATGGTTTTGTGTAGATTTTTAATTCAGGACCAATTCCATGAGCTTGTCAAAGTTTTAGTCCCATGAACTGTGGCCTTCTCTATATATTTTGGAATTCAACAAAGTCAGTGCATCGCTATAAGATGAACATCCGTTAAACTGCATCATCCTGTGCTTCATATTCTCTCCCCCAGAAAGTTATCATCCACTGATTCATCTAAAAAAGTGATTGAAGTGTAACCCCAATTGTTTTCCAGGATGAGACAAAAGGAATGCAAGCATAGATTGTCCATGGGCAGATCAAAGTAGTTGTCTTGAAGTACAACAGTACTCATTGTATTATCCTGCTATGACCATGCATAAATTGAAGCTAGAGCCTTCAATTGATGAAGTCTATCAATGTCAAATTTTTGATTTTAAATCTGTCAGATAACTACAATGAAAATGAAAGACAATTACTGAGTAGATAAACTGTAGTTGCATTACCAGATGCAAAAATTTTAG
>JALLPE010001990.1:0-10483 GCA_036940025.1 Conticribra weissflogii
CTGGATCCGCAATTAGAAATCTCATTCCCATTTGTAATAACTATGCAAGTCAGAACAAGAAGATAATGTTTAAGTCAATTATGTTGCTTGCTAAAAGCAGATCTATTAAGTTGGTAATGCTTGTATTTTTGATTAAAAGACATACAAAAAACATTTATGATAGCCATTACAACCTTGATGAGACAAAATACCACTAGAAAATCATCTACGCTGAAGACCAGTTGAGCAATGACCTCTCCAAAAGTTATTTTGCCTCGGTTAATGCTGCACTCTAGTACAAGTGTTTGTTGATCCTACTGATAGTATCTCCAAGTAACATCTATTTGCATATTATGTTAACCATGAAGAATTGTTGAAAACTTACAGAGAATATTGTTATGATTCAGAGAAAAAAGGAAGGACCTCAAGCCATCAGAGTGAACTAAGGGAACTGTCTGAGGTTTTACCAATGAAGAGAAGAGTTCTCATTTGTAAAGGATGGTACATGAGTTGAGTATTGTCACACTTCCAGGTCTAAGTGATCTTAGCAATATGAATTGAATTCCATGCCAAGAAGGCTTGTCTCAGAAATGTTTCATGTCCAAAGCTAACCACAAATAGTGTTTTGAAGTTCATGAAGTAGAAAAGCTTGAATGCAATGAAAGAAAAGAGTGAAGGTAAAAATAAAGTTAATGAGAGGGTCCCAGAGCAGTAACAAGAGTGTAGTGTCAATAATTTAGTTTTTGTGCCAAATTTGAATAGTTAGTATCAAAATTATAATAATGATACCATTTCCCATGGGATATTAGTTTGACTTGATACTAATTTGCATCTGAAAGCATATTCATCTCTTTTCATTTCATCAAGCAACTCACATAGTCAAACTTTGTGGATCACATGATTTTGATAAACATAAGATTGTGTAAGGTTTTTGAGAGTTTTTTCAAGTTCATTCCAATCACAGAAACTGTGAAGGAAATAGTTTGATGCCGTTTAACATCTTTTCCTATGTTGTGTGTTGTGTAATACAAAATATGCTTCAAGATCAATCAAAAATTTTGTTTTATGATACACAAAGTTTGAGGAACATATTCATATAAGAAAACCATAATATCTATTTTCTACCAAGGTGGAAACCTCATAAGAATGCACCAAGAGGGAGAGTTTGTGAAACACACTTTATCATACTATAAATTTTGGACTTGCTTTTTTAAGTAGGTGTGATTACAAGGTTCCATTCTCACACTTATCATTGTAGACAAAAGCACACATGATTGAAGTAGTACTAGATCCCATACCATCACAAAATTCATTTTACCTGTGATGTTAGAAAGAGTGCCTTCTTCCCTTCATTACTAGCAGAATTCTACCTTTGACCTATGTTTGCACTAATTTATTGTTGGGTCTTTCTTGATAATTCAATTATATAATCACAATTTCAATCTTACATTTTTGAAAGTCGTCATCATCAACATAATCTTCAATTACCAGCTGTAGATAAGTAGGAGAAGTCCTTCCTAGCACACAATAATAAGATTGTTTTCATTTGCTGTGTCATTGTGTTTCATTTTGTGGTGTTCTTATTATTTTCAACTTGATTCTTGATTTTTTGCACTCTCCACAGAAGATCAGGTTGGGTCAGACCTAGAGAAGAACAGGATTGAGATGGAGCTAATTGAAGAGTTGTGTCCATATTGTGTTACCAAGACAGTCATTGTGTGGTGAGGGAGGACATCGTTGCTTTTACATACCCAAGTTTTGAGTGTAACAATATATATCTCATTATTATGAAAAGGTATGGTAACTGAAATGGACAATCCCAATGTGTTGAAGAAACACAATATGAGTGGCAAGACAGTGATATGGTCATGCTCCTGGACTTTTTAAAGGTGATTGTTTTGTAGTGATTTATTTATTGTCATTTTGACGTACATGACTGAGGAATTATCACCGTCATTATCTGTGATAGTTAACTATCACAGTTATTTTCAGTGAGAGTCAACTATTACAGTCATTGTTCGCGGTAGTAAACTATCACCACTGCTATGCGGTTGTGTAAACCATCACCATTAATGATGGTGATGGTTCACTAGATAGTTAGATATCACCGTTACTTTCAGTCCAAGATCATGCCATTGAAATCTCTAATATCACCAAAATATCTTCCTGGCAAATTCAAATATGCCAACACCCAACAGCACAGATGGACAGAGAGGAGACATGGGAGTCCGCAAAGAAGGATTCCACAGAATCTAGGTGAGGAACCACAATCGGGTACGACACACATTTTTCCTTGATGCTTTGTCAATAGGCCATGTCTGGATCGAAGCATCTCAGCTGATTCGGCATTCTTCTCTGGATATTCCCTCCTCTGATTCCAGTGCCAAATAATATGATTCTTCTCGTTGGTCTGGCTTGGGCCAGCAACATGGTAAATAACAACACAATTACTTTGGTTGTAGAAAAGTTATGGTTATCAAAAATTCTTTAACAATTGAAATGGCGAGCGTTCTCGCGAGATGCCACGCCTAGATGTTCGGAATGTGAGGACGATGCGACATGTTCGCGCTCAGTTCCTATTGGAGTGGTCATAGTGTGGGTGTAATAGAGAGATACGTTTACAATAGTATCGATGAAGAAGCTATCGAAAGCGTATTGGTTTGGTGAATTACATCCTAATCTCATCATCCTTATTATGCACACGACTCCATTTCTCACACAGAAACAAATCTATTCCATCGGTAGTAGTAGTAGATCGACGTGCCGGTGGCGACACAATACCAGCCGCATCGCAGCCGACGAGCCTCTCATCCCCATCGACCCATCCACCCGCACAACCAAGCATCGATCAAATCTCGCCATAATCCAAAACGGGAAAGATTCCTTCCTCAAAACTCCCCGGGACGAAGGACCTCCGCGACAATCCCTTGGACTTGGACGTCTTCGACTTCGCATGGGCCACGTCCGAAGCAAAGACGGGTACCGTATCGTGCGGATGAGATCGAAGGGACGCCGACGACTTGTGCGACTGCACCGCACGCAATATCGCCGAGACAACAAAGAAAGCAAAGACGCGTGTCAGCAAATCATTCGAAAACGGCAGCCAACTCTGGGACAACGACCAACACAGTAAAGCGAATCCATCGCCGACGCGAGAGACACTCACGCTGCCCGTCCCATCGCTCCGGCTCCGGCTACGACTCAATTCCCTCAATTTTCTGGCGCGCTCTTCCACCGACGGTCTCCCCGTCCTCCGGGTCGTGCGACTGCCTTTGCGGGACTGCGTCGCGTTCGCGTTCCCGTTCGTTCCCTTGGCCCGTTCGTCGTCCTCGGCGACGGTCTGCCAATATCGCGCTTCTTCCGCCATCCACAGCTCTCCGTCGGTATCTTCCGTGGCGGCCGTGGCGCGGGAGGCGATCCGGGAGAGTTCCACGGGAGACAGGGCCTTGGTTCGGCGCGACTGCGGGACCGATGAATTCGCAGAGGTTCGAAAGGGGTTGTGGCTCGCGTCGCGGTGGTCAAACGTGTCCAAGGCGTTCGTTTCGTCGATGCGAGACACGGCGGCCGATCTCGGACGTGACGGATTCGTCGCGTTTGCGATTCGTTCTTTGCCGGGCGGCGGAGGAGGATGGATCAAACCCCGTCGCTCCATCTCCTCCAGCGTGTGCGCCGAAATGGCGCTGATGCCGTCGTCGAAATCGACAACGTCGTGGGCGATCCCGAGGGGCTCCGCGGGGAGACGAGGCAGCTCGGGCGACACGGGTCTGGCTTTATCGGCCAAGGAGTCTCCGTGGACGCCGCTGGCGAGTTGGTGCTGCGCGCCGAGCTGACGCAGTTTGGTGAGGGCCTCGGCCTTCGTTCGATGCGGGCCGGCGGAGGGACCGTCGGCGGCGGGAGAGTCGCGGAAATCGCGGTGGGCGTCGAAGGAAGACGAGAGATGGGTGGGTGTCACGGTCGGCGCGCGGTGGCCGGTCTCGGTTCGAGACGCGTCCGAGCGGGTTCTGGCCTTGATTTCGAATGGGAACGATGGCTCCCGCGGCCCGGTCCCTCCGACGAGGACGCGGCTCGGAGAAATGTTGGCCGAGGCGGCGGGAGGATTCCAGACGGAGGAAGGTCCGCCCATTTCGCTCTTGGGGACGCCTCCGATGTGGAAGGCCGTTTTGGCGGCGGGGCGCTCGGAGGACTCGCAGCCCGCGGTGGCGGTCGTGGCGACCCCGGCGCAGGGAGCGAACATGGCTTTGAGAAGGGATTCGACGCCGTCTTTGAAGGTGTAGCCGAGGTTGGATTGGAGGCGCTCGCGGGCCGACGAGGCGGCGTCGTGGATGGACGAGCTGGTGGATTCGAACACCATGATGTTTCACGAGACGAAGACCAGGAAGAAGAAGAAGATCAAGAGGAGGAAAAGAAGGGGTATTAGGAATGACTCGATTGGTGCAGTCGGCCACTGCTGTGGAATTGTACGACACGAGGACGGGTGGTGGACGCGAGGAAGTCTTGGCCCGATCAAATGGACGATGGCTTATCGCTTATATAATATTATATTGTACGTCTCTCTTCTGTCACGGAGAAAGTGCCATATCAAGAACGAACAAACGCCGTGCAACCCATTCGACTGTTCGATCTCGCGGGAACACGCCTTCGAAACAAATTCGTCCAACCGTTCTCGACGCGCCCAAGATTAGTTGGTATTTTATGGCGGTGTATAAGTGTGTAATCCAAAATAGGACGATTCTTTCATGTAGTATTCAGGAGTTTTCGTCGAATGCAATCCATTCCATGTGCCGTGCCGTCGAATGGCCTGAATATGATGTTATGGTGTACTGTAAAATCTGATTGATAGATAGAAGGGGTTCTCTATAATAATATCATGTATCTTGCCGTCCAGACTTTACAGTGTCCAACGTCTACAGAGTGGATGGAAAGGAGGATCGACCGATCAATGGCCTCTTTTCGGCCGTGTATTTCCGGCTTCCGAGTTGGGCTTTGGATTTGCCTGCGGGAGTGTTTTTGAGTGACAATGATATTTATATACATATTTATAGTTTATCATACCACTGCTACGTTAGAGTACCATACTGCTACTTCTATTCGAGATGGCTATCATTTTTCGGCCATGGATGTAGACTTGCGATGAATGCAATATATATCACATCATATAATATTGTATAGTACATCACGATGTGGGCATGATGAAGGCCATTGTGCAACCGATTGCTTGGATTTTTGTCGGAGTGGTCGTGTGGGAATGTTGGATTTCAAATATACATACTCTATTGGAGCAAAGAGAAAAGTTTGCTTTCGTGACATTCGTTCGTATGAGAATTTAGGAATTGGTATTTGCATCAGCCGAATGTCGATTGCAATGGCGAGGTACACAATTTCAAAAGGAAAAACGGCTTAATCGATTCTCGGGCATCGTCCGAAATCACACACAAGGTCACCCCTGAAAACCGTTCACGTCATTTGTCAAAATCGAAAATGAATCTTTGTCAGGATGAATCGAATGATGTATTGCCTCGATGAATGTATTTTGAATTCGATCGTTAACGGTTCTCAAAATGGCCATAGTGTTTTCCCCTTCGAATTGCTCGTTGGTCTTGTGTGCAATTATTGGTTGTCGAAATTCAAAATCAATGTCACCGGCAATAATTTCGGAGCGGTCATGGGATTGGTATGGTATAGTACGTGTGGTATTTTACTACCGTAGTGTCACAGATATTTTATAATGCTAGTGATACATCATCATCAAAGAAGGAATACGTAACTAGCAGAACATATGTACGCCTACTAAGCTGCCCAGGCAATAAAATAAATAATATCAATATAGAGAAACAATCAACATGGTGTTGTCACTACTTGGTAATCTCAGGATTAATTTTTAAACACAGCAAATGTTCAATATTGTGCTATGGTAATCTATTTTACATCGCACTTATGTTATGTGCAATTGTGGTCTGAGGTTTGTGATCCTACTATGGTTGGTCAAACCTTTCTGTGGAGAGTAGAGTTCAATATATATAGTGGTCAAGGTCTTGTGATCTAACTGAGATTAGTATGAAAGTGGCAGTAGATAATTGCTTCTTTAAAAAGTCCTCGAGCTGAAACTCAATAAGATTGATTCCTTGATTTTGAGTCGAATCAAAAAGTTTGAAAGATTAACATTGGATAAGACCACTGAAAAACGAGGAATGGAGAATACATGATTTAATAATATCAAAATAAATAGCATGAGTAAATGTTGTGTCAACCTGTTAGACTTGTGTTTGATTCCCAAACACTTCACAACTTTATTTATGTACCTGTTCATTTAATATGTTAAAAAGTAAGTCTTTTGTGATTTGTGTCCAAACCATTTCAAATAAGTGACATTGTTACAGAATTGTTGGATCAGCTTGATGTATGCTGGATACAGATTCATCTGAAAATCTGAGTAATTATCATATACAACACCACATCAGCACAATCAATCATCATGATGGAAATCTCCTGTTCATATGAAGGTGTTAATCAATATTCTGAGATATATAAAAATTCTAGATTCTTTTTTCATCAAACTCAAAACAATTGTACATCATTATTCACTTAATCAATGAAATCTTTTTGTGTTGACACATATTTACATCCAAAGAAGGAACAATACTAGGTGTGAAATTTAATTTTAGTTAAAGAGTAATCAAATACTCTAAATCAAAATTGCCTTTAAATATTGAGTTTTTCATTCAAAAGGTTTCTCAACAAATGTATCATGCTTCTCTTTCACATGACAATTTTAATTTTCAATTACAACTCCAAAATTTCAAAGCAGGTTCAATTGTTAAATATTGTTGGGTGGCACCTGAAATTTTGTCTGCACCTATTTGTCTTGCATTGTAAGCAGACATATAAATACAACATCATCACAATAAAAGTATTTCCTATGTTGAAGTAATTAAGGATGAATTAATGCTACAAAATGACCCTTTTCATTTATAGAAATTCATTATGCTATCAAATTTAACAATGACAAATTAATTTTTGTATCAACACCAACACAGTCTTTAATAGGACTTCCCCCATTTTCAAATGTTGCTACTACAGAGGATTAGAGTGGAAACGCTGTTCCAATATTAACATCATTCACTTTTGGTTGTTTTGATCACATCATCAACACAGACACAATTGTGTAACCCTTGGTGGTCTAGTGCTTGGTGTGAATTGTTGTGTAAAATAATTTACACAAAATTGGTGTACAACTGGGTATTATTCCAAACATTGTAACCTTTGTACATCATACAATGACTTATGGTATCAAAAATCTCCCTTAGATATTCTTCGTCAAAAGTCACAGCAACTACAGTTTTTGATTTGATGGATGAAAGTCCATAATCTGCAGCTTATAACGTATTGATGACAGCATCTATGATGCTGAAAAATGGGACCTCTGCTTGATTGTGACAATATAAGTATCTGGTTTAATAACTGTGACTATGTGCAAAACATACTGGTTCAATTTGAAATGGTTTTGGAAAAGTATTGTCCAAGGGGTAAGGGTGTGACATTTAAGAGGTAGAAATATCTTTGGATTAAAAAAATATTATTTCAATGTTTACAAAGGAGACTTCAGTTGGACTGATGATATTTATTCTACAATACTTTTTTGTTTTACAGTAATAGGAGAAATAATAGAAATTTTAAGTATTTTTTATCTTATAAGAAATAAGGACGATACAACTGTTGTAATTTCAAGTTATCAATGCCAAAATATGTGGATACAATAATAATCTTACTCTACCAACCAAACTCTTGTGCAAGTGTTATAATTCATGTACCCCTTTGATGCATAAACTACCACCTGATTGTGTTGTCATGAAGATTCTTATCATAAATTTTCTGAATTGTTCTCATCTCATCTTCCACTAAAACTTTCAAAGGAACACTATTAGATCTAATATCAAAGAAACCATGGATATGAGCTGACACATATTGTCTTCAAAGTTTACTGTGCAAAAATCATACTATTCTTCACCAGCAATATGTGGATTTGTATGATATCAAAATTCTCTATTTTCATTATCAACTTTACACTTTGTAAGTCCACCACCAACATATCCACAATGATATCAAAACTTGGTTATATACTTTGTAATAAGCACTTTGAAGTTTCTGTTACATCTGTTAATGTTTTATTTTTTCATCTTTCCACTTAATTGTTTTCTGCCTATCTTTGTTTCTCCTTGGGTTTGTTGGACTACCAATTTTGTCAATGTATTTACCACTCAATTTCAATTCCTCAGCAAGATGTAACTCCTCCAAATCTATGTCACCAACATAATCTTAATGAGATTGTAGACTGTGTTAATTAGGTTATTTTCATGATTTCTCATTTCTACTTGCATAGTCAAATTTGTAAACCTCTGTTATTTATTTTGCGCTGGATTCTTGACAATTATTTACAGATTTTGATCACTGAATCCAACGTTGAAGTCAGTTGCAAATCTGAACAATCTTATGTATAGTGAAAATTTTGATAATGAATGAAATTAGAGGATTTTTCGATTACTTCCCTTCTCACATATCTATTCCCTCAGATAATACTTCAATATCAACTTCTTAAATGTTTTTATTGCAATTCCATTTCTGTCAACACCTCATTTGTGTCGTTGATGTGTAGTTATTTTTCACAAGATAGCAATAAAAATGTTATTTCAATATTTTACATCTGTAAATTTTTTCCCTGATAATTCTTTTTGTTGTTGCTGTGTAGTTATTTTTCACAAGATAGCAATTACAATGCCATTTCAATCATTTTGTATTGTTGTAAATTGTTTCTCTGACAATTCTATTCAAAAAATTCCTTCTGTCAACTGTTTTCATTGCTATTGTTGACGCTACAACATTTTCCCAGCATGTTGTCCCTCCCATCTTTGTGCCATCCACAATCCCATTTCTAACCATCAACTAGGGCATTTTGGTTTCTAACTTTTTTACTCCATTTACAACTGCAAGATGTAGTTTGTCCAATTAATCTATGGGTACTTTATACTGATTACCAATACCAATATCATCATGAAGAGTGTCCAATAGCATCTTTTACAATTCACTTCCAATGTGTCCCACCCCTCTGGTGGAACAACACCATGATTTCCACATAAGTCATCTCCAAATGGAATTGATTCTGATGCATTTATTATATATGCTTTGAAATTAAGCAAATTGCCCTAAAACTAAAACCACACAACAATCAAACAACCTGCAGTTGGCAAAAGTGGTGTACATCCCAAAAAATGTTGACTGTTTTTTTGATTTGGCATCCACCTTCACCCAAAGATTGCAAAGGCAGGAAATGGAGTAATTTTTCAAAATTCTACCAGAATCTTTCTCCTTGGCAGATAAATGCAGAACTTACTCTTGAAGATATTGGATTGGCAACATTATTTTGACAGTATTAACAATTTTAATTGCCCAGTCCCAGACTAAAAGTAACATTGACAGTTAACTTTCACAGTTATTTACTGTGATAGTTACCTATTGTCAATAATATTGGTGATAGTTGATTATTGCTGATAATGATGGTGATGTCTAACCATCACTAATATTAAGTGTTTTGGATATACAACCACAACACTGCTGTTGTGAACATCCTACTTATTCTGGTAGTTAACTATCTTCATTATTTTTAATGATGGTTAACAGTCACAGTTGATAATTGTGATATCTAACAATCTCAGTTGATAATTGTGATGTTAACAATTACGGTTGATAATTGTGATAGTAGCTATGGCCAATGATAACTGTGGTAGTTCCTCAGTTGTGTACGTCCAAATAACAACAAACCAATTCACTAAAAAGCCATTGTCAATCCATTGTCTTCCTGGTGATAGTCATCAATCCAACTTTACATGAAAATACCATATAATATTCCAAATGTACTATATGAATTTGTTGTTCTCTCTCCCTGTCACAAAATGCTCTGATACTTCTTTCTGGCCCACTTCCAATAGTATTGGTGTGTCAGATGATATTTCCTCTTATGGCATCCTTGTATTACCATGCATGTACTACCCCAATGGATTGAAGGCTCAGATATTGCAATTGTATTTGTGTTGGTATAGTTGTATTGCACCCTATTTTTTTAATCTAATAAAACAAACAATGGATGAGGGAAGACTGATATAAAATGCTGCCCATGTAACTGGGACACTTGATCCAATGTCTCTAAAAACTTTGAAACGTTTTGCAATGGCAAAAATAGGCTTCAATTTCTCTCTTCTTACTGTTGTGTAGCCAAAAATACTTTGTTTCAGCCACTTCCAAGCACATCATTGTTGTCCCCTCATTACCCCCATCATTGGGTTGATTGTTGATTGAAAGCGCTGGATGGATTTTCCAATATCTTTGATTTACCACCAAAATTGCCTGTGTTTCAAGCGTCTACCGCAAGCCACTGCAAAGAGCCACTAAAATTCAAATCAAGGCTTCATCCATTATGTCCAATTCTAATATATTCTCCCAAAATTCTTACAGA
>JALLPE010001992.1:0-10482 GCA_036940025.1 Conticribra weissflogii
GTGATGCTTCCGAATTTTTATTTGCAAGATTTTTTATTCACAATTCATGGCAACAACATGGCACCCACTCATGATTTCGACACAAAAAATTTCTCTGTGTCTTAGACTTCTACGCCGGGATCAAAAATTTACAACATTTGACTAACTTTACGACATGTCCGAGACATGTCTTAGACTTTCCCAACAAAGTCCATCCCCAAGCAAAGCAGAGTTGCACTTAGCAAATGTCCAGAAAAGAAAAGTTGTAACACTTTTGCAATGGTTTGATTCATTTTTTGTTCACAAATGATATTTGACTGTAGTTCTTTGATGTGGTAGAGACAAATATGAAAATTAATATATGTAACATGTAAGCCAAGTCAAACCTGCCCTAATATCATGTATGACTTACTGTTGTAGATGTTGGAATTTTTCAACATAGAAGTATAATAGTTTTTATATTATTCTGCAATTAACTAGGTGACAGACATCTTTAGAGGAGCAAATGGTAATTTGATGAGTCAGAGGGAGAAAAGATTTTCAAAGTATCTGAGGAGATATGTCAAGGTAGGGACGCAATTGCAACAAAGCTAGTTACAAAGACATTTTCAGCTTCTTATAAAATTCCATAATTTGATCAGACACAAAAAATATTAAAATTTAAGATTCATTACTTTTGGTATCTATAAAGTTGGTATTGTGATTGTACATGGTTTAAAGAAAGGGGGAATTTGTGAGTGTCTATCAAGTGCAATACATCTTGGTTGTTTTCAATTTTCAAAATTTGCCTGATTAGAAAAGATGAGTCCATGTAGTCTCAAATGATCATTTTGAATATTCTTCAAGTCTTTCTGTTTGAAGATTTTTGACAATTAGAATAATTCAACAATACTGAGTAATATTTGAATTTTAATTGAATCATTATATCAAGTATGATAATTAAAATTGAGTTTTTGCAAGTTCATTTGCAGCACATTACAAATTGAAGATATTTGGGTGACAGTTCAAGTTCCAATGATGGTTCCAATGAAATATTGGATGTCTTCACCCAAAGCAAATCAACACACTCATAATAATTTAAATGATAAATTAGGAGGTTCTACAAGTATAACAATTGTGTATCTGAAATCTAAACATTACACAGAATTCACATATCCACCAAGAAGGAATATCTGTGCCAAAACTATCAACTCTGCTAATCAAGCTCTAGCCTCAAGTAGTACACGAATGATGCATCTTGGTGGTTTTTTGGATATTATTGGACAAAATATCTCCTCAAATGCTTTTGGCACTGCAGTTTTTTGCAACTAACAAAAGTGAATGAATATAGAGTGCTTGATTCTCTTTGACATAATGATTGATCCAGCCAGAGTAGTCAATACAGTGATGCTTTTTCAGAGCCAGTGGTGCACTTGATTCATTTCAGTTGGTTAGCAATGAATTGTTGCAACATTATTTTAATAGGGCTGAGACTCTAGCCCACAAAAATTACCATTCTTGTCACTAAACTCAGGATGGCAAAGAATATGAAGAGAGTGTTTAATTGATATGACCTTTTTCCAGAGTTTTATAGTATTCAACAACCATCAAACTTCAAGTCAAAGATCCGTGAATGTCATTATTGAGTTTATCAAGTGGTTACCATTATTATTACCATCAAGGATCTCTTGGTTCTACAGGAGATAATGGACCTGTTCAGCTTTGAAGTGAGGTTTCACAAAATCATGGGAAATCTGTCAAGAGGAGGTGAGCAATTGGAAATGTCAGTGTGAAAGAGTCAATTTACAATTTATAAGAAGGTAAAGATGATGCCTATAGAAGCGGTCAAGCACCATGGAGATGAGTAAACAATGGTTCACACCATAGGATTGTTCATATTCCTGGATTTTCTCCCTATTGTAATGACCCAAGGGCCCACATCAATAATATATTTGTTACATATGAGAATATGAAAAGACTTACCAATGTCAAAACATATTTCTTTTTACCTTGGCATGAAAGCACTCCTCCATGTGCTATGATTCACATCAACAGGGATTATTATTGGGTATCAACTCTTATGCGAAATGCTCCATCTGAGAGGGAGGAGCTTTATACACATGCACTCACACCTTCAAATCAAGAGATAATGGAATGTTCATTGTAGAAAACTAATTCAAGTTCTACTAAAAGTGGTGAAAGCCTTTATGGTCAGAATAATTACTTGATGGATTGAGTGAGTAATTCAAGAAAAAATTACAAATATGTTGTATTTGATATTTAATATTTGGCAAAATGTTATATCTTGTGTATGTTATTCATTGCATATTATAGTCCCATAATTCTCCCAAATGTCCTGCTGGAGGTGTTGAAAATTCTTCATCCAATGGAGTATATTTTTCAAGCATTGGAGGAATATGACCAAAATACCAACATCCAGTCCCACCAAGGCAATAGAAGTAGTTCAATATAAAGAATGACATAATATGTCTTTCATATTATCACTCCTCTGTCAAATGAATTCAATCAATCTGGGTCTAAAATTAGTTGAAATTTTGGTCTATGATCAGCCGATTGATGATCAAAGCGTTTGCATAATGAAACCAACCACATGTTCGAAAAATGAAATTCTGATGATGGATTTTTGAATGGAGGGAATATTGTAACCAAGACACTAAAAATTCCATTACAATAAAGAGAAGTATATAGACCAGCAACAAACACCCCATGAAGCAATTCTAACAAATATTTGTCTAGTCACCTTCATTTTGTTAAATTCATGTGATGAATTCAGATCCTATGACAACAATTCACAGATAAACAATTTGCAATTGAAGTATGTGTACATATTGAAATCCTGAACAAAAGACCCTTTGAAATCAGTGAGCAAATTATTGCTTATTTCATCCAATTGATTGTGCCTTTTGGCCATGTTGTGGGATTGCTAAAATAAATCATCAAGAAATCCAAATGGTCTGAAAGTATCAAAATCAAAATGATGCCAAACCCAATCCCTATTGAAGACTTCATTGTTTTCAAAAATGGATTCTTCAAGGGCTCCATTGGATAATGAATCAAAGTCTAGGTGGCAGTAAATGTGAATCTGTTTTTGTTTCCACTGATGTAAGCTTGTTCCAGATATCTTGTCATAGAATGTATAATGTATTTTACAAGTGATCATTCATGGTAAGGAACATTTTTGATGAATATTTTGCAACTCCACCAAAAGTTTGTTAGGCCATCTCTGTGAATAAGTTCCCTTTTATTGGATGATAAAAATATTGAAACATTCCCTTCCTCCATGATAACAATGTCACTAATAGGAAACCTATAAATATGACAAATGAGGATGGTTAATTGTTCAACATAGAGCAAAGTGTTTCCCTGTATCCTCTGATCCAAGATAGGATGCATGGAAAATGATGTATAGAATGTTTGAATTATTTTGCAGTTTCAAAAAGAAAAGAGAGAATAATATTTGATGAGTTTTTCTGGAAAGAGGGTAAAGAAACAATTAAGTTCTGTATTGCATGGAGACAACATGTCATTGGAGTGATATTTTGCAGGATTTCAAAATGTTGGTAATTGGTAAAGAGAATTCTCAGCACAAAGATAGGACACTTCTTGATTCATTATTTTGTATTGGAGTGAAAGAGGAAAATGGGAATAAAAAGGGTGAGAAGTGAAGAAATCTACATGAATCTTATACATTTGAGGGTAATTACTATTTTTTTATAATAATTAGGACATTAGATTTCATTCCTTCAATTATATTTACTGTTTTTATGGTGTAAGTTAGTAGGATGACAATTGATTTACTTTATCATTTCACAATGCTTAAGTTGTAGGTTTTTTCCCTTGCCACTTCTCTGAAACTTCTCTGATAGCTAGAATTCCTATTGTGAAATTCTGTTTGATGTGTTTTTTTTTCAAATTGCAACTTCATACATAGCCCATTAATGTCCCGCATCTTTTTGTAACACAGGTAAATTTTGTTGCTACAATTTCATCTTAATTATTACACCCAATCTTGATCAACTGACTGGGATTGGATGGTGGTTCCACTTGCCTTGGTAACACAAAAAAACTCCAATCTTCAAAAATCCATCGACCAACCAAAATTTCAGGGTGATTCTGATTGCCTTGGCAATGGAACAGATCTACAAAAGTCTCCAAATCTCCATCTCAACCAACCAACCAACCAACCAACCAAGATTCAGTGGTTGTTCTGTTTTCCTTTACAATGGCACTTGCCTCATTGATAAACAGATCTACAAATATTCCCCCATTTGCCATCTTGACTAACTAACTTAGTTAGAAATGTCAGGTCTTGGTCAAAGGACAACCTTCCTTCAAGAACTCTTTTGATGATCATTAGGTTTTATTTGACTTAATCACTGCAACTCCCATGTTTTTAGATTTCTCTAACACACTGGATAATATCAGTAGGGCATTGATTGCTTTTATTTAATTATCCTCTTTTGCAAATGAACAGGAATTATGTTTCTTTGTGCATTGAATGTAAGCATTTCCTGTTTCCTGAAACACCTTTTGGCACTATCTTCTTTTGATATCTTATGATTTTTGCTTGTTTTTTGTCATGCTGGCGACAAAATTTACAAAAAAGAATCATTATATTTGGTTGACATGATATTTGGTTGGTTGAATTTTATGTTCATGATGGAACAGCAGACAAATTTTATCAAAGACTTGTACCTTTCCAGAAATGAGCTCCACTGTAAAGGCAAGTAGAACCATCATTCAATCTTGATTGGCCAATCAAGATGGTACTTGTGGAGTTTTTGTAGATCAGCCCATTACAGAATCAATTTCTGTCATCTTGGTAAGCAGAACCACTGTGTAATCTTGGTCAGTCAGCTTAGTTGAAAATGTTAGTGACATGTCAGCAAAATGTCAAAAATGTTGGAAAATGTTGGTAAATTTCACAGACAACTCAAAAATGTCTGACACATTTCATTAGAATAGCATTGAGTTGCACAGTCATTTTCATGTGTAGAATGCACAAAAAAAGGTCAAAAAAAGGATTGTTTTTTTGAGGTTGTTATTACCCTCCAGTTTCATCATCCGTCCTCACACGCTTTTCACATCCTTCTCTCTTTTTAACGACAACAAGAGAGATAACAAAGAAAAGTGTTAATTTTAGAAAATGAAGTACTAAGATGATAAGTTAGCGTAATATTTCCCAATATTTAATAAGCAGCGTGTAGCGCTATCGTCGTTGACTAGACGGTGTAAGGGATATGGTACTGGAATTGTTTTATGATAGTGTATACTAGTACAAACGGATAATATGCAATATTACGGTATAATAGTACCTCTCAAATCGGAAGCATCCCTCTAGAGAGAGACCAAAGTAGTTATCTTCGCCCTACCTCGATTTGCCTTCGAGACCCTAATAAGTCATCAATGATTCCGCCGAACGGTCCCATCACTTCTAATGTCTTTTTCATTCGATGCTTGCATCAGCAAATGAAACAAAGGATAATACTCCTAATAGGAAAAATTGAAAAATAAAAATATGCCTCACGTTGAGATACCCCAAGCAGAATTCAAGGTTGGTTTCATTTGCTTGTGTTGCAATAGAAGTATTCAAGGTTTATGGACTCATGTTCAAAAACACCTCCTCTACATCGTCCGCAATTGTTATCATTCTGCCGTGATGCTATTCTTTTCACAGGTCGTAATTCTAGGTGATACGCACATAGGAAAAACAAGCCTCGTCACCCGTTTCGCCGAGGGATATTATCGGGAACACTCTCGCCCAGCCACCGTCGGTGCTTTCTTCGTAACAAAACGTATTCAAACTTCGGATGGAACCACTTGCAAAATCCAAATATGGGATACTGCTGGTCAAAAGAGTTTTCGGGCCATGGCACATATGTTTTATCGGAATGCTTCTGCTGCGATTGTTTGTTACGATGTTGGGAGCAAACCAAGTTTTGAGGTAATGAGGGAATGGTTGGATGAAATTCGGAGGAGAACATCGGGTGAGGAAGAAATTTCTGTTGTGTTTTATTTGTATTGTCGTTGAGACGTGAAGGTGCAAAATTGGAGGATTTTTTCACCAATCGACCTTTTTGAAATGAATATGGCAGATGGTGATATAGTAATTGCAATAGCCGCTTTGAAAACAGATCTTTTAGTTGGAGTCAACGCACCAGCTAATGTCGTACCGCAACAAGAAGTAGAACAACTCGCTGCAACATTAGGCGCAATTTACGTACCGACATCGGCAAAAGCAGATCAAAACGTGAACGAACTTTTTCAAAGAGTTGCTGACAAGGTATTGGAACATCGAAAAAGTGCAAAATCAACGTGCAAAAATATAACGATAGGTGAGGGTGATCAAAGAGCTTACAAAATCGAGGAAAATGCGGTGTCGCCTAGGAGGAGAGACAAGTACGATAAATATTATGTTCCTATGCAAACGAATAACGAAAATAATGCTCTGCAAGATGATGCTCGAACTATGGATGTTTTGAACGGAGGGAATAGATTGCCGGATACTCCACACTATGGTGTCAAAAAGAGGAATGGCGGGACGAGTCAACAGGTTCTACAGAATGAGCACGAGTTGGCTGACGGAGACAATGTGCAACCGTCAGATAGGCGACGTCCATCAGACGATGAAGGAATTATGTGCACTGATACGACATTTTCTTGTGGAGTAGTCGATAGTAGCCCTAATTGTACAGTGCAATGATATGAGAATGGTAACTATTAATTCTCGTCATATCATTTTGTAGCAATAATATTTTAATGTCGTGCTATCATCAAACAAAATGGATACTAATCGCACCGAACACAGAGTCAAAACAATTTTATTTGTAAGTAGTTGCATCAGAAATGAAAAAAGATGAGTACGAGATATCCACAACCGGACACAGTTCAAGCAGCACAGAGATCCATACTATTGGTTTGTACTCATTGTAATCTATCTCAGGAGACCGCGGTGAGAATCCCTCGACCCAAACACCTGGAAGGAAAGTTAGGATTAGGGATTTTGGAAGAAGCAGCTTTTACAATAAAGAGTATACATCATTCGTTGGATCTAAATGTAAAATATTTAAGTCAAAAACATACAACTCGGAGGGATCCTTACTCTAACTTTCCATGTTTCTCTAGCAGAATCATGAGACTTATCGAGCTCATGAGGATCATTGAGTTCAATTAGTCACCACCAGCAACAAACACTTTTCCCTTCAAAATTACGGATCAAACTTGATCAACACAAAGTCATGATATTCTTCTCCATCGTCAATATCTTCGTCGTCTTTTCCTTTTGGAGTTCCAAAAGTTTTATCCAACGCTTCCGTGAGTTGTGTCTCCTTCCCTGGCGCCACTTTATAAAGGACCGCTGTGAAATCCACCGGAAGCCCGTAGCGAAGGACGCTCTCCACGAATACCCTAATCACTTTAATGTGCATCCACGCAACAAACGCCTCTCCGTAGTGAGTTTTGCACCAACGAGTCAATCCGCTACGCATGTTGTCGACCTCTACGTTGAGTTGTTCTAGTGCCATGGCGGCTTTGCCTTTGGAAGATGGGTCCCAATTGAAGTCGCGGACGATGTAGCGTTTTTCACGTAGAACCTTGGAAAACGCTTCTTCGAGGTCAATTTTAGTACCTTGAACAAACTCGTCTCCTTCGTAGTATCCGGCCTTTATGTCGATGGAAATTAATGACTATGATGACAAGGACTGGCGCGTAAAAAGATCAGGAAGAGATTCTTGATGTTTGGCTTACCTCGTACATGCTCTTGAGAATAGTTACCGCGAAAAGAACACTATCATTATCGGCAGTGACATATTCAAGAGAACCAGGCACAACTGGCGATCCACGCACTCTGTGTCTATCGACTTGGTTTCCGAAAGCAGTTCCCTGTCCAAGACCAGACGGATTGTTCGACCAATCAGGGCCTTCAGTCATGAGAAGTAATTGTAATTATTCACAATCATCAATCACTGGGATTTAGTTTTGAAAATTGCAATTTTTCGTGGATAATAGGGAAACGAAATATCATGTATGGAACTCACCACCATATCCAACCAAATCGGTACCCATCTTGTAAATCTCTGTCGTAAAAGCCTTCTCCTGCGATTTTGCCACGGCCACGAAGATTGTCTTCAAATAATCCGTATCATAAATCTTCGTATTCCTAACAATGCGCTCGTCCAATACATCATTCAAATCCACAGTCATTAAGTTCCCTCCCTTCTTACGCTTTGCGTCCTGAAGCGCCACCTGCTTCTCCCCAAAAGAATTCGTCAATTGCTTCAACTCCTCGTCAATCGCCGCAACCCCACTCGAAATGAGAGACACAAGCTCCTTCAACGGACGACGATTGGGATACTTCGCATAATCCCACGCAAATTGCTGTATGTATCGACTCGAGGGGACGCCGCCGACGGTAAGTTCCGTGGCTTTCTTCCCGGCAAGTTCACTCGAGCTCTTCTCGACTTTGCGAACGATGCTCTCGATGAGGGAGTCGGTTTTTCCCAAATCATCAGAGAGGTTCATGAGGCTGTCGAGGGTTCCGACCATAAGGGACGGGACTTCGAGTTTAAACATTTCGCCGTAGGGGGCAGAGGGGCAGGCGCCGGCATTTTGGAGTTTGCGGTAAGCTTGTTCGGGGGCGCCACCCGAGTTGGAGATGGCAGTGATGAAGTATTGGGAATGGGACATGATGGGTGATGTATGCTAGGCGCAATTGGTTTCTAGAGTTGAAGGGGGGGGCGTTTTCGTCGTACTTATAGAGGAGATGATGCCCTGATCAATTCGATTCGTTTAGGAGGGGGGAGGAGAAAGATACCGGCATTAAGAGAGAGATGATGATGATGATGATGATGATGATTGGTCGACAGATGAAAAAAGGCATATTTTGTCTAGGTTTTTTTTCGTCTCGCGGCGTCGTGAAGATGGTCGTCATGTTACGATGGAAGACATGGACGTATATTGTTTCTTCGTATCGCTGATTTGGGCTTAATTCATAGAAAACTTCCAAAGGAAAGAGTACAATATGAATTAAATCCCATGTTAGACCTGGAATGATATTTTCTAATGAAACCCGTTAGAAATGATGCAATACCTACCTCTTTTGGAGAAATCACACATTCATTTCAAATTAGAGTGTGCGTCTTGTTCTAAAATTTTTCCGAATATAGGCAAAGAATTTTGTTGCGTAATGTTTCTCCGATTTTTGAAAATCTAAAAAAACCCTCCTCGTTCTCTTATTACACTCTCTCTCTACAAGAGTGTGGTATTACCAAAACGCTTGCCCGAACATCACGACAAAAAATAAAAAGCGCCCCTCTTGTTGTCGAGACTTCAACTGAACACAGGTAAAGATTTACTGGATCATGTCATGGCGTAAATATTATTTTGTTACTTTATGACAGGCTATTTGTGTTCGGAAAAGATTCGGGTGGAGAAGGACAATTTCCTGGATATGGTGTCAGCTCGAAATAATTGTGTTGTTTGACGATCAGTTTTGTATGTGTGGTGTAATTTCACGACGTGGTTGGACGACGGGATGCGCTCGGTGTCGTTGTGCAGTCGTCGGCGTTGCTTTTGGAGTATTCTAGGTTAGCTGAGGAATGAGTGTACTTGTCGTGTGTTTTTGAGGCGTTATTATTTGCTCTGTCCGCGTGCGTTCCTCCGAATGAGATTTAAAATATGGCTGTTTATCAATGCTGTTGATTTCATGACTCTGTGAAATTCAAGTCTTGGCAGGCCAACATGATCATTCCATTGATGCTTATCATTGTAACACTGACTGTTTACGGCGACAATAATTCTTCTTTTCCAAATTTTCTCACAAAAACTTATTTTCATCCCTCAATGGAACCCATTGTCAATCACATGAAATCAATGTTATTGCATCCATATCGGAATTGCATATGATCCAGTCCCAATATTTACATCCATCGGTCACAACAGCAAATATGGTACACTTTGACGGTCACGAACTTGCCATGGTATCCACCATCGGGGGAGCCGTCGGTGTCACACACGGTGTTCTAGGAAAGGGATGGTTCAAATCTCTCATCCATCGCCAACCCATCATTGCCTTTTCCTGTACTCTCGCCGTGATCGGAGTTACGATGCCTTTGGTGATTGTTCCCTTGCGGAGGTCGTTGGGTTTGCCTACAAATCAATATGATTATCATAGGGAGGGAACCGTCTTTCCTAAATTGATTGAGTGAATAGGGTTTGGGGTTTACTAGGTATTTGCTCGATGGAAGGGGAATCAGGAATAATGAAATGTACGTTCTCTGTAAAATGGAGAGACTACTGGAATATTCATTACAACAAAAGGAGAGAGAGCGAGTCATTATTATTGTTACTCTGGACTTCCTTTTTTACAAATAACAGAAGCGCCCTGTCAATCTCTCACTAGAGAGGAAGGATGAGCCAAACGAGGAAGTTATTATTATCTAAGAAAATATTATAATTTTTCCAGTTTTTTTTTTTTTTTTAAAATTTTCTAAATCTAATTATGAC
>JALLPE010001993.1:0-10483 GCA_036940025.1 Conticribra weissflogii
CCTGTCCTGTCCGCGAAAAAAACCGTGTCCGGACACAGGACATTTCCAACTAAGAATGCAGCTCAAAATGATAGAAATTCAACAGGTAAATACTGTTTCAAGGAACATCTTGACTGTCCAGGGGTTCGATGAGAGTTCCTTTAATATGAATTTGATGAAGGAAAAAGAGACCATGGCACTCACAGTGCCGAATGGTATTCTTGATATTCTTGGCAAGGATCTGCACATGGTACTCTTTTTGCTCCAATGTTTTGTTAGAACACATGTTTTGTGCTGCTGAGCTGCCTGAAGGGAAGAAGAACATCTAACAGATGGAAGAGGATAAGAAAGAAGGAGAGAAAGGGAGTTTTCTGACGTGAGACTGGAAAAATTTGGAGACTTGAAAGCCTCCCGCTGATTACTTTTCCCATAATTAAATGTGTTGTTAAAATGGCTCAATGAGCATTATTCAACACAAGAGAGGTTTGACACACATGTGGGATTGATGAGAGAAGGATTCAAATGAAAAAATAATACATAATGGGAGGGTTGCTCCTTTTCATCAGCCATGAATGATATCAGAATTGACTTTGTTAAAAACCAAGCCAGTTTCTATTGATCACATGGCTCTTTGTCATTTGAAAAACATCAACAAGAGGGAACTGATAGCAACATTCCATGCCATGACAAAGGAGAAAAATAAGTATTTTTAAATTGATTACTGTTTACATAAAATTGAAGGAGATGAATGGAAGGGATCTGACTAGGAATAGAAGGTGTCATTCAAGTGACAAAAACTTGAACAAAGCACATAAGAATGGTAATATGTTTTTTTGGCACTGCAACTCCATATCATATTGTGCTATTGCACACATTTCATTGCAACAGGTGTTTTGAGGGGCCTGTTTGCTTGGTTCGGTCTCATATCACTAGTTGGGACCATAATAATTGACATGGTTATTGAGGTGCGATGAGATCGAAAACAAATCTCACTGGTGGAAAGTAAAATAGTTTATCATTTTTGGACACAAGATTGTTTGCCAATACCTGTATTAAACCGGTAAGATATTGTATCAAAGATCATTATGTATTAAAAAATACTCGTATTGTACCAGAGGAACCTACAATTCACCATATTTCTTACATTCGTGGGCGAATACATCAAATCTTCAGCGAGTTCGTTCAAAGTCCTCGCAAATATTATATATATGTCGAATACGTCCAGAGATTGACAGTTAGATTTAAGCGATAATTAGCGAATGTTGGAGTGACCTTGCTGAAATTTGCGGTCTGAAATTTCCAAGATATGACCTTGAAATTTCATTTTGGAATTAGTAAATAAAGTTCCGATTGTCATCTGGACGGAAGTTTGGGTGTATCTTTCTTTTCGTGAGCACTTTGAAGGAAGCACTTTTTAGAAGTCAACATTTAAAAGACTAAAACAGTTTTAAAGAGAATCAAAAATGTCCATAGACTTTCAAAAGAGGCTTTTGAATTCACATATATGCCTTTAAATAGGTCAAATGTATTGATAAGAAAGAATTGACCATCTTCTTTGTCACCAGCTAGTACGGTATAGTACAATATTGTATAGTGAAAGATATTGTACGACATTAACCACAGGATTTTGCATGCGGCGACGAGAGATTGCACCAACATGCGAGGAGAGAATACACATGTTAACTCGGCAACACAAGAGAAATTGTACTAAATATCACCCGGCCATCCGTTCCATCGTTTTTACGTTGCGTGATGGGGTTCCATTCTGTTCATTGAATTCCAATTGACAAAGAAGTGATCCACCAGCGAACACCGCTGTTCGAATCACCTCGCCGCCCTTTCTATGAATTGACGAAGACTTCACCATCTATCGTGCCCATTCCAAGCCATCCATCCATCCCGATATAGATCGAGACCCAACCTCCCTCTCATCCCCTCTCGTCCATTGAAATAAACAGATACCCATCATGCTCTCCTCCTCGGCGGCCGGCCGCCTGACAGCCGGCATCCGCACAAGCCGCGCCCTCTCCCGCTCTCTTCCCTCGCGCTCATCCGTCCCTCGTTCCTCCCGCCTCCTCCCCGCCCCCCAAACCACCTCCGCCGCCTCCCTCGTCACCCCCCTCCTCCTGCGAAGTCAGATCCCCTCTCTCTTCTACTCCACGGAACGCATTCTCCAGCTCCGCACCAAGAAAGATGCGAAGAGCGGCGCCGTCCTCCCCAAGACGATCTACGATCCCAGCATGGAGAAAGAGAATTGCGGCGTGGGCATGGTGGCCAGCTTGAAGAGCGTGGCCAGTCGGAAGGTGGTGGACGATGCAAATGAGATGTTGGTGAGGATGAGTCATCGGGGTGGTGTGGGTTGTTGTCCCGCAAGTGGGGATGGTGCCGGTGAGTTTGCGATAGCATCTTGATTGGATTTGGATGTGCTGTGTCATGTTGTGTGCCGCAGTGATCTTGTGTCTGTTGTTGTGCATTGCTGGTGTTCTGGTGTACCATTTGAGAATAGCAATATTTCCCTCTATTATATCTACGAATTAAATTGCATAAATTATGGCATCATTATTTGATGTCAATACGCATTTAACATCCTTCCAATCTGTTCCCTTTTCTTCGACCAAAACAACAAAACGACACTTTCGAACTCAATATTTCAGGAATGCTCTTCGGCATGCCCGACGCCTTCATGAGAACCAAAGCCAAAGAAGTCCTGGGAGTTGACCTCCCGCCTCGAGGAGAGTACGCCGTCGGAAACGTATTTTTTCCACCGGAAAATCCCGATGTCCTCCGGGATTGCAAGGCCATCATCGAGAGGTTGACGAAGCAACGCGGAATGAAGGTTTTGGGATGGCGTCCAGTGCCGGTGGATAATTCGATGTTGGGCCAGGATCCGTTGGATTCGGAGCCTGATACTGAGCAGGTGAGATATCATCCAAACGTGACATTCGTTCTTGATCTTATTTTATTCTAGAGAGAAAATTTACCCATCCCTGGAAATCAATTTCCGCCAGATCTTCATCGCCAACACCGGAGCGAAGAAACTATCCCTCCGCGACTTCGAAAGAGAACTTTTCCGCGTCCGAAAAATGGCCGAAGAAGAAGCCGCCGCCATGCTCGGACCCGAGAGTGGCTTCTACATCAACTCCCTCACCTCCCAAACCATCACCTACAAAGGCCAACTCACCCCCGAACAAGTTTCCGAATACTACCTCGACATCAAAGATCCCTCCTTCGTCACTCACCTGGCCCTCGTCCACTCTCGATTCTCCACCAACACCTTCCCCTCCTGGGAACGCGCCCAACCCATTCGCATGATGTGCCACAATGGCGAGATCAACACCCTCCGTGGAAATAAGAATTGGATGTTCAGCCGCGGTGGACTCATGGCCTCCGATTATTTCGGGAACGATACCCATCAACTCCTCCCGGCCACTTCGGACAATATGAGCGATTCCGGTAATTTCGACAGCGTGTTGGAACTCATGGCCAAGGCTTCCGAGAGGAGTTTGCCCGAAGCGGTCATGATGATGATTCCCGAGGCATGGCAGGATAATCCCAATTTGTCTGATACGAAAAAGGCCTTTTACGAGTATAACTCGTGTTTGATGGAGCCTTGGGATGGGCCGGCCATGGTGGCCTTTACGGACGGGAGGTATATCGGTGCCACGTTGGATAGGAATGGACTTCGTCCTTCGAGGTATTACGTCACGAAGGATGATCACGTCATTCTGTCTTCGGAGATTGGAGTCATTCCCGAATTGCAAGACAAGGACGTGAAGATCAAACACCGTCTCGAACCCGGCAAGATGTTCTTGGTCGATTTCGAAACACAGCGCATCGTACCCGACGATGAAATCAAAGAGCAAGTGGCCTCCCGTCACCCCTACGGCGAATGGGTCAAGGAATCCATGATCGATTTGGAGAAATGGACGCAAGATGCGGCTATTTCCCCATCGCCATTCGACTTTTCGTCCACCAACCGCAAACTGAATTCTTTCGGGTACACTGGCGAGCGACTCGAAATGCTCCTCCTCCCCATGGGAATCGGCGGAAAAGAAGCTCTCGGAAGCATGGGTAACGACGCCGCCCTCGCGGTTCTGTCGGAAAAACCCCGCCAAGTGAACGAATACTTCAAACAGTTGTTTGCGCAGGTGACCAACCCACCCATTGATCCCATTCGCGAGGAGATCGTGATGAGTTTGGTGTGTCCCGTTGGTCCGGAGGGAAATCTTCTGTCAGATCCGGATAAGCAACATTGTAAGAGGTTGAACGTTCGTCATCCGGTTTTGACTTTGGAAGAGATGGAAACATTGAAGAGTAAAGTTTATGTGGATGGGGATGGGAAAAAGGCGTTTTCGTCGCACGTGATTGATTGCACATTCCCAGCGGGATCGGGACCGGATGGTATGATTCAGGTGAGTTGGCACGAACCAAGAAGCCTTTGATGAGCGGAAATCGATCTGAACCCTCACCAATGCACTTTACATTCCCAATTCGCAGGCTCTCGAGAGGATTTGCGATGAAGCCGCTGACGCCATTCAAGGAAGTATTGGATCCAGTGGTGCACAAGCTGTCATTTTGTCAGATCGCTTGACTGGTCCCGACCGTATGGCACTTCCTTCTTTGATTGCCGTTGGAGCAGTTCATCAACATTTGTTGAGGACCAAGCAACGTCCCAAGGTGAGAAGCAAATTTTCAGCACAGCACCTGTGTCCGTCCATTGAAAAATTTAACATATTTTAATTTACGTCCTCCTTGTTTTGCATGCTCTAGGCCGCCATTTTTGCCGAAGCCGGAGACTGTAAGGAGGTCCACGACTACGCAACCATTTTCGGATACGGATGCGATGGCGTGTGCCCATACATGGCCTACGAGGCACTCTGCAAAATGAACCACGACGGAATCATCGAGGCGAAAGCTAAGGCCAGCATGACAGACGAAGAAGTGATGAGGAACTACCGCAAGGCAGTGGCTAAGGGATTGCTTAAGGTCATGAGCAAGATGGGTATTTCCACTCTTCAAAGTTACAAAGGAGCACAAGTTTTCGAAGCCGTTGGACTCGCTGACGAGATCGTTTACAGATGCTTTACCGGAACCACGACTCGTATCCAAGGAACTGATTTCGAGGCTCTCTACCGTGACCTAGAGAGGCTTCACAGAATGGGATACCCTGATAATAGCAACATTGGAACCATTCTGGTGCAGAATGATGGGCAGTTGCATTATCGTGACGGTGGAGAGGCACACTTGAATACTCCCGGTGGAATGGCGAACCTGCAGGTGAGTAATGTTTCATGTCAACTAGAAATCATGCTCCATATTTGTCATCTGTCAAGTAGTTATCTTACGTTTCTTTTCACGACACAGGTTGCTGCCCGCACCAATTCTCGCGAGGCATACAAAGAGTTCGCTCGCCTCACCAACGAACAAAACATGAAAGTTACTCTTCGTGGTCAGCTGAAATTTAAGTTCGATCCTTCTCGTTCTGTGCCCCTTGATGAGGTCGAACCCGCGAAGGAAATCGTGAAACGTTTTGCCACTGGTGCCATGTCGCTTGGGTCCATTAGTCAAGAGGCGCACGAGACTCTCGCCAAGGCTATGAACTCTATTGGGGGAAGGTCCAACACTGGCGAGGGAGGAGAAGATCCGAAGCGTTTCCTTGATAACCGTAGGTCCAGTATCAAGCAGGTAAGTCTCTAAAAAGCGTTACATCGACTGGGTTGCCGGAGCCCTCATTACATTGGTCAATTCTTACAATTTTGATTTGCTTCAATTCACAGGTTGCCTCTGGTCGATTCGGCGTCACTTCTCACTATTTGGCCAACAGTGATCAAATCCAAATCAAGATGGCCCAAGGGGCCAAGCCAGGTGAAGGAGGCGAGCTTCCAGGATTCAAGGTAAGTCGATATTGTTTGCTGACATCGTTTGTAATTGAAAGCATTATTTTCTGTGTTCATCAACTATATTTTGTCTACCAAACAGGTGTCAGAATACATCGCGGAGAACCGTCATACAACTCCTGGAGTTGGCCTCATTTCGCCTCCTCCTCACCACGATATTTACTCCATCGAGGATTTGGCACAGCTCATCCACGATTTGAAGAACGCCCAACCGACCGGAGAAGTCTCTGTGAAGCTTGTATCTGAAGTCGGTGTTGGTGTTGTAGCTGCTGGTGTTGCGAAGGTGAGAACTGCATTCAACGCTCTGTATATTGATTTCATCATCTTTGTTGTGGCTCAATTTTTGTCTTTTTATGTAGGCTCTCGCCGATCACATCACCATCAGTGGTCACGATGGAGGTACAGGGGCTGCAGCATGGACTGGAGTCAAGGGGGCTGGTCTTCCTTGGGAACTCGGACTTGCTGAAACACAGCAAACCCTTGTCCTTAACGGACTTCGTGACAGAGTAAAGTTACAAACCGATGGTCAGCTCAAGGTATGTTCTGTATTCGATTCGTTTGCAGTTTTTCCTTATGTATGTTCGACGCACTGATGAAGTTTTACTCTTTACTGTGCAAAGACTGGACGTGATGTTGCAATTGCATGCCTGCTTGGTGCCGAGGAGTTTGGCTTTGCCACCGGGCCCCTCATTGCAATGGGATGTATCATGATGCGCAAGTGCCACTTGAACACTTGTCCAGTTGGAATTGCAACACAAGATGAGGAGTTGAGGAAAAAGTTTGCAGGACAACCAGAACACGTAATGAACTACTTCTTCTTGATGGCCGAGGAAATTCGCGAAATCATGGCCAAGTTAGGATACAGGAAAATGGAGGATATGATTGGACAAACACAACACCTCGAGGTCAACAAGCGCGGTCTCCACTACAAGAGCCGCGGGCTCGATTTGTCACCTCTTCTCACGCCCGCATCAGAGCTGAACCCCACAGCGGGAATTCGTAATTTGAACACTCAATACCATGGCCTTGATAAGGCGAAGGATAACGTTTTGATAGAGAAGGCCATGTCTGCGCTTGAGACTGGAACACCTGTGGAGTTCGATGAAGAGATTAATAACTTGAACCGTACCTGCGGTACCATGTTATCCTATCAAATCTCCAAGCGTTATGGGAAGGAAGGACTCCCAGATGACACGATCAAAATTAACTTCAAGGGCCATGCTGGACAATCCTTTGGTTTCACTCTTGCGAAGGGCGTCACTATGATGGTCGAAGGAGATGCGAATGACTACACTGGAAAGGGTCTCTCTGGCGGGAAGATTGCGGTGTTCCCATCGCAAGAAGTTGTCAATGACGGTTTTGTACCCGAGGACAACGTCGTCGTCGGAAATGTATGCTTGTATGGTGCTACCTCCGGAAAGGCCTTCTTCCGCGGAAAGGCTGGTGAACGCTTCTGCGTTAGAAATTCCGGTGCCTTGGCCGTAGTCGAAGGAACCGGGGACCACTGTGCTGAGTACATGACAGGAGGAGACCTCGTTGTGTTGGGCGAGACCGGAAGAAACTTTGGTGCAGGAATGAGTGGAGGTATCGCCTACGTATACGATCCCAATGGAAAGTTCCCCGAAAGGTGCAACATGGGGCTTGTCAGTTTGGAAGAAATTGATTCAGAGGACGAAAAGGAGAAGGTTTATGGATTCATCCAAGAGCACGTTCAGATGACCGGAAGTCCAGTGGGTCAAAGAATGTTAGACAACTGGGACTTCGAGTACAAGAATTTTGTGAAAGTATTCCCTCACGATTATAAGCGCGTCCTCATGGAGCGCGCCGCTAAGAAAAAGGAAGTTGCGGCGTAAATTGTGGAACGGATGATGTTCTTTGGAAATTTTGGCGTCTCGTTGCATGTGCCTAGTGATGAAAACCTGAAAATAAAATAGTGTCTGATTTCTTTTTTGATATGATAGGCAGAATACTTTCTTACGTGTGAAACTGCCGTTGGAGGGTTGAAGCTATCATGGTAACGGTTTGGATACAAAATCTCCACCAACGGAAACTCCACATCCGAACGAAAACATCTTAGCGACATTACAATCACGACTGACACACACACAAGTTCTTATGACATGAAACCACCGAGCCGTTCAGAAAGAAACTACTCGATCAGATTGTAATCGTAGAGCTAACTAACTCTGACCCGACTCTCACATCGTCGAAGTCCAGTCAATCATTCATTTTTAGCTCACTTTTCGTCTAAAGCTCACACAAGTAATCTCAGTCTCGTTGCCTTTTGTCCATCTTGCCTATCATCGACCATGAACCAAATCTACCTTATCAAAAATCACCACTCGTCCTACGTATTCGAGCTTCTGAAGGAGGGTCATGTAATTAAGCAGGGTCCCACCGTCCTTATCTCTTATGAAGGCAACATACAACTTTATAGCACGGAAACCGACAGCAAAGAATGCCAACTTTCAATTCAAGACGTTTTCATATTCACGAAATTAGAAGTCCAAAGAGAAAAATACCGCGGCGAAAAGGTTTGGATCACCAGGGTCACAAACAAAATGGTCTACATCGAACTCGAAAGCGGTAAGACAGTCCGCATCCCGAAAACAAGTTTGGGAGTCGAGAACTGGAAGAATTCTCCAACCCCACGTCGTTCTCCAAGAAATCACAAGGCTACCAAATCACCCCAGTCACCGATTGATGCGAGGAAACTCACTTTTGTAGAAGAAGTAGACGAGGGTAACTTTACACGCTTCGAGGAGGATGTTCAAGTTAATATAGATGTAAGAGTACCCACTACTACACCATGCAAGAAGGAAGTATCGTTTACAGAGTCGGTTGTTTCGGATGTCCGAATTTTCGAAGCTTTGGGTAATCTTCGGCCGTTGCACTTGAAGTAGTCGTGGGTAAAGTAGTTGCGATCAGAAGACTATGTCGATGCGTTGCTCTGCATGCATTCAACAATAGAGTTGAGTCACTCAGTGTTTCAGATTTTGTTGAGTTATAATCTTTTGGGCGCTATAAATTGAGGTAGTCGAAGATAGCAATAGCAATATTGACCCCATGTCCAAACTATCTAATGTGAAGTATGAGATTATGAAATTTGACGTATTTTATTGTTCATATGTTAGCAAATTTCACAGTTCTAGCTCTGACTTGTCCTGTGTGTTTAGATTCTCCCTGGCTGGTAATATTCCTATTCTAATCTACACATGATTAATCTAGTGACAACAGCTCATCGAAAAGAGATCTATCATCATAACCATTTGTCCTGGTGGTAATCGTCAAACAAGATGTTTCACATTCCCGCTCCCATCCGACTCCGAAGACGTACTTAATGCTATGAAGCAGTTCCAGTCAACCTCGACGCAACTGAGTTGGATTCAGATATAGGATTGGGCTGTCACGGACACTTATCTCCTTTGCTGCCGAGAGCACCATCGCCGCAATTGTTTCCTCGTCCTGAACAATTTTCACTACTTCGGAAAACTGGCGATGTCATCCCTTGATAACCTGTTAAAGTAATGAAGTAATAAGAATGCCGACAGTGAACTGTTAGATAATATCATTGTCCAGTTCATTATTTTTTGATTGATTCAAAATAAACTCACCATCGTAAATCAAATTGGCTTGCGTTCCATCATCATCAACCACATCTACTTGACCGCCGCTAAGCCCACCATCTCAGCCGTTGTTATCGTCGTCATCATCGTCATCGTCGTCATCCCCACCGTCTTTGCTATCGGTGGTGGTAGTCATGGTAGTAATCGTCGTTTGGTTTGGACCGAACGCCAAACATGTCATGGGGGCGGCAGGTACCATGGCTTACCTTCACTACCAAACAGGAGAGTCGCCATTATGCCCGAGTTGCCGCCAAGAGAGGGAAACGACGCAGCACATAACACAATGTCAGGAGTTAGGTCGCCAGGAGGCTCTGACGTCCTCTATTCACAGCCTTGCCACATGGATGGCTCTGGATCATACGGACCCGCTGGTTCAGTTCGCGGTCACCGAGTTTCTCAAATCCAGGGGCAAACGGCGCTGGTCAGACATCATGGTGGACTTCCCGCGGAGATATCGGGCCCTGGCGGTAGCCCAGGATGAGCTGGGATGGGATAGCTTCGTCACGGGTATGGTGTCGAAAGAATTCCGGTCGCTCCAGGCGGAACACCTGGCTGTCAGTTCGAGCAGGATGTCCCTACGGCAATGGATGACAAAGTTCATCACTCAGTTGCTGCAGATCACACATGGACAATGGCTGTATCGAAACGAAGTGGTCCACAATGCAACATCAGGTACGAAGCGATCTGCGAAGAAGCAGCGGCTTCAGCAAAGGATCGATGCGGAACTGCAACGCGGACTCGAGCATCTCCGACCAGAGGATTACCATTTAATGGAGGCCCCTCTGGAGGACATCTCCATTGCCCGGGGCGAGCATCAAGAGTACTGGTTGCTAGCAGTGGACACCGCCCGCCGGATCGGTCAATACCATATACACCCTGCGGCAGGTATTGGGTAGCCAGCGTCTGGTAGAAGCCCCGGAAATGGGCTTTTCCCCGGGCGTTGCCTGGAAGGGGGATTACTCCCCATGCGGTCCCGACTGC
>JALLPE010001994.1:0-10472 GCA_036940025.1 Conticribra weissflogii
TATGATAATTATTTTCGTATCGTACTTTAAATAATTTGTATCGTCCAGTACATCAAAAAATATTGATCGTGACAGTATGAAGAGAATAATTAATTGCTGTTTACTGAGAATTGAGCAAATTAACTTGCTCTTGTTATTACCATGAAAATTATATCTAAACAACAACTCCTCAAACAGAAATTCAAAAAAAATCACATGATGCCATCTCAAATAACCAAGATGATAGAAAGTTAGCAGTTTTACAAGGGTTGGAACTTTTGGTCTGAGATTAGTAATTGTGATTGCACAAGAAAGAAAATTTAAAAATGAAACTTGGTTATATTCTCCATTGGAAGTTGTGTGATAGGGCAACAATTGGAATCTACTATTAGATGCACTGGTACAAGAAAAAATGTTGAAAAAGATTAAATTATGGGATTATTATTGTTCACATGTACAATGGGTCTATTGCTGAATGTATCACATTTGTCATCAACAATTTAGTTCTGGTTTCAGGTGTTAGGCTTTAGGCTTATATTGCTACAAGCTTCATTACTCATTTTGAGTGAAACTTCACAGGTTTCCAATCCCTTTTTGCTCATCAATAACAAACTCCCACTTTTAGAACTTGGTATTTCATCACAAAAAGCATTTGCCAATTTTATTATTTTAAATAATGAGGTGTGAACTATGAAAAATCCTCCTACATAGCATGAGTGTATACAAAATATGGAAGACCCTTTGCCTTGAATTTTTCAATCAATAAAAAATTAATTTGTGTGAGAAATGGAATTCTAAAATTCAATACAACCATTTTTTCTTTGTTTATTTCTCTCATTGTCCCTAGAGCTCAATGATTGGAATGGGATGATTTGGGAAAGGATAATTCTGTGAAAGTATTTTACAATGATCATGAATAATCAACATGTATAAAATATGAAATAATGATTCAACATCAAAGTTTTAGAGAGGTAATTTTCTCATCCTTTAATCTAACTCACATTCTACAGTTATGAAAACTTTGTAATTCAAGTGAATATTTGTGAAATCCATTTAGGTATGTAATGTGACTGGCAGTTGGCTTGATGATCTTTTCAGATGGAGAAAACTTGGATATCCATAGTGGAATGGTGGATGACACATCTCCACTGTATAGACAGCAGATTATTTTGTGCATTCATTTATGTACATATAATATATGGCAAAGGACATCCCCATTATATCAATTGGTCTGTCATTTGTAGCAATTTATGCACACACTGACACCTTCAACAGCCACTCATCAAGTCAGGATATCTCAGATGCTTTTTAATGTTTGAATATGTTTGAACACTGAGTGACATCAAATGAGGAGGGAGACATATTTCAGAGTATTTCCTATCATACACAGTGAATGAAAATACAAGATGTGCAATCTTTGTAGGGTATTTTTGTGATGATAGATGATATTATTTGCTCCAATAACTTTTGCTTCAAGAATTGGATCAGATATAAGACTATTTTCAATTTTGACAATCAATTCATAGAAATGACAGTGTTTTAAACAATGCGGTTTCATCATTAGTTGAAAACTAATGACAAAAATGCCTTTTATTGAGGAAATTTTTTAATTGACAAGTCATGGTTCTGTGATTATTGTTATCTCAAGAATGACAATGCTGGGATTTTATCCACTAATTTCTGTTCATTAACCAGTCACATTGCAACAGGTTAACATTTGCACAATAAACAAAATAACTAGTAAAAAACACAAGACCTATGGTCATTCATTGATCCCTTGTAGAAATGTATATTAGACCTTAGTGCTTAAACTAAAAAGTCTAACTTGGAAGCAGAACGTCCACTTTTGTTTCAATTGTTGTTCCACAAGACCCATCCTACCATACATATATCACTGCATTGAAAAGATGTGCCATATGCCAATTGTTGTGCCTATTGATTTCGGTGTGGCATGGTGAAATACATTTTTGCATTAACCTGTCAGCAAAATTACATAATATGAAATGAAGGGATAGCATTGAGGGTTGCTGTTGCACACAATTATTTACAAAGTTGCACGAAGGTGTGGAGTGAATAAGAAAGCTCTGTGATTGAAGTAATTATGAGTCGGGAGAAATCGACGTTGGAGGGATGAACATCGACATATGTCGAAACTATGATAAGCCATTGTGGTGGATGATTAATAGAATAATTGGAGTTCCACTGACATATTTGCAAATTGTCTTCAACCTCACCCAATAAACAATAATATTGTAACGTGAGAAGAGTGGAGGAGATGGAATCTAGGGTGCAGCAAGAACTTCGTTCAATTATGTCAAGAAACATCATTCGCAATCGTCAACAGCTAGTGAGATAAAGTTTGAATAGTCAAATAATAATAACACACAGAATAATAGTGTTGTTGAATAATTAGTCAATCCTGTCCACACTGTGGCGTAAACGGCACAGAAACAAGTATCACGCCAGTCCGCAGAGCAGAAGACTCCTACATCTATTGAGACCAATTTTGGCCATAGAGTGCTGGTAATTCAACACAAGAAGTTATCCGAAACCTAAGAAACAAAAACACGACAACCACACGAGATTTTGAACGACCTACAATATCGTGCAACCTCCACAAAGCTGGTCAGACTCCTTTGATTCTGAAGGAGCTGGTTTTGAAAGATCAGTGGGTGTTTCCACTGCTGTAGGTTTGCATTCCATGTGGGGTCGAGATTCTTGCGCTGGACAAATAATTGATTGGGGTGCTTCTTTTGTGCTTTCTTGGGTGTGTTTTGAGATCGTTGATTCTTGCTTCAGTCCCGGCAATGAAGCTGGTTCTGGAAGTTGCGCTGGTACAGCCACTGGTTCTGGAAGTGGCACTGGTACCCGTTTTTGCTCAGTCACTGACGCTGGTTCTAGACGTGGAGTTGGTTCCGACTTTGGTGCAACTGGTTCTAGTGGTTCAAATTTTGGCTCTTCCACATTCACTGTCACTGAATATGCAGCTGATATAGGCCCTGGTTTAACAATAGCCGGTTCTGGCTCTGCAGCTTTAACGACGGATGGATAGTTTCCCTCAATGCTGCCGTCCTTTTTGAATACAATCCTTTCTGTCTCGAGTTTGTTAATGTGATAACCACGCATTCTGATGACTTCGTTGTCGCTCTTTTCGTCAGAAACTTTCACCCATCCCCTATTTTTCACAGTAAGATCCCGAATGACCCCTGAAGCGCCATCTTCGCATTCGACGATGAGTGCTCCATCCAAGTCGAGACTTTCGATGATCAAGCCATCACCACTCAAAACCAAAGATGATTTCCATGAAATTTTAACGGAAGAGGGATTGGGGAATTTCTTCTTGACTTCATTAGTGCATGCTGCAAAACTAGGCTTCAACACACAATCAGGCCCCGAAACAATATTGATACCGCTGAATGTAGCATCGAAACCTTCCTCGACATTGCAACCGATAGATCGAAGAATGCGGCGAGCGGCGGCATTTTGATCAGCTTCCCCAGTAGCTGCGACACCTGGATGAGTCCCACCTTTCTGCAAAGCAACTCCATCCGAGGTAGCATTTTTGACGGGAGAAAAGCACAATTCACTGGCGAGACTGGTGAATCCAACTTTTGCAGTCTCAGTACCTTCCAAAACCGTGGGAAAGTCTTGCATCATGCATTCAAGACGAGTTGGCTTCTTAAATATTGTCTTTTCTGCATCTTTATACTTAGGATTTACGAATTCCGGCATTACTCCTTTAGTTCGTTCAAGCACCGTAACATAATCGTCCAACCTGAAAAGTAGCTGATTAATATTTCCGGGGAATGGAGAAAATCCTGTATCATCGTTGACATCGCCATCAGGATAACCAGTAGCTCGCAACAAGGGATCAAGTTGGTTGTATTCGACATTGATAGTCCTGGCCATAGTGACACAATCAAAAGAAATTGAGTTAAAAAACGCTTTTTATAGGAGCAAAACTTGCGTTGAAATTCAAAAGGGATCTCTCACCGCTCTTGATCTCCCTTGGAAAGTTTAGTGATTGCTCCAATTGCTTGCTTCGCTTTTCTCGGACAAGTAATCGAATTCATGATCAAACCCATCTTACTCGACACTCCCAGAGACAATGCCAATGTATGAAATGCCAAACCATTTGTGTCCTGGAAGAACACAGTCCACTTTATACCTTGCCCAGACCACGCTTTCGCGACGCCATGAGAGTAGAGCAACGCGTGAATATCGCCGTGTCCATGCGGTTTCATCTGGATATCAAACGGATCGTCGTCTACGAGCGCTATGTGCGCATCATTGTCATAAAGGGCAGGAACTCCTATTCCCTGCTGCACAATGGTGATTTGATCTTCGGTCATGCCAAAATAATTGTTTGCTTTGAGAAGTGCCACAGTCTTGTCATTGGTATCACCGCTGGTCATAATGCATAGAGGAAGTTTTTGGCCAGACGGCGCGTAACGAGATTGGAGAGCAAGGATGGTTTCAATGTAGAACTGAATGTAGGATGTTTCCGTAGCAAGCTCAGTCGGTAGTCCAATCTGTTTCGTTGGAACATCACAAATGATTCGAAATGACAACAGCAGTCGGTGTCACAACTAGAAAGGAACGTAAACTTCTGCGAAAGAATTGAAGACGAAATTTCACCTTAATCCCACTGTAACCCAACCGTTCTCCCAAACCCCCCGCTACCAATACGAATCCACACCTCCCAACCTCATCCAACCCCAACTTTTCTGTCTCCAAAAATGCCTCCGTGCCGATCTCAAAAGTCTCTCCCTTGGGCACGCTGGGGACCCATCCTTCCAATGGATTCTCCCCCCTTCGGCTCTTTTCAAGCAAAGCAACCGCGTTTTTGAGGTATCCAATCAGTCCTCCGTCAGGGTAGGATTTGTCGATGGATTCCAGTTTTTCCATCAGGGCCTTCTTTTTCGGGAGTTCAGATGGAGAGGTAGACCATTTTTCGAACAGATGGCGTTGGTTTGTCGATCCAGGGAGGTGGCATAGTTGTTTAGCCATCTCTTGCTGTGCGACTGTGAACTCTGACATGGATGACTCGAGTCCTGATGGAAGAAGAGAGGTTTCTTCCTTGAGCACATCTGTTTTCGGTTTCCCGTTTTCAGGTTGCTCTTTTACGGATTCTTTCGCCGTTTCAGCTGCCTTTTCCGGTTGCTGGGTTTGATCTTTTGGGTTTTCTTCCGCTTTTGGGGGAGCGCTGTCAGCATCATCGGTTTGCTCCTCGGACGCCGCCGCAGCCGCCGCCTCCTCTTGCTTCTTCTTCATCTCCATCTTTTTCTCCGCCACTTGGAATGCCACCGAAGCTGCCATCTCGGCATCATCCTCGCTCTTCCCCTCTCTTAGACACTGAGCTCTCGCTCCCGCAGCACACGCCTCGGGAGAGTGGAGAAATTTGCAGTCATCGCCGCGATTACATCTCCCTTCTAGAAGGAATTTGCACACTTGTTGTACACCGTTAGATGCGGCTCTAGAAGAAGAGTGAGTGGCGTCTTTTTGGTGTGTTGAGGGTGTGGTTCTTTTTTTCTTGGCATTGCTGCCTTTCTTGTTGGTGCGCTTTTTCCCCGCCATGGTGGTTTGTCCGAGTTTGGACGCAATGCGTGGAGTGATAGATGTGTGTTTCTTGATGAACGCGAGTGTGTTGGGACGATGCTTCTAGCTACGATAGTGCTAGAATAGCCACACAATAATAATCATCTATATATTTTTGTATGTGGGTGGACGAAGTTAGCAAGGGCGAGGTTAAAAAAGCATGTTTTGAAATAGAGAGGTAAATGATGGCGATGTGTATCGTTCTTCATAAAATAATAGTGGGTACCTACAAATCAGATAGAACGAAAAGGCATGCCATGTCGTGGATAAGAAAGATCTTTTAGGATCGCCTGCAATGTGCCCGGCAGAGCATATTGAATCTCTTTGGCCTTCGAGAACATACTTACACCGATTGTCTCAATCATGAAACGCTATACTAATTCCACAATATAATCAAATTTGAAATAGTTCAAACTTGCTTTAGGAATCAGTAAGAAAAGTGCCGTTGTTTATCGGTCCATCGTCAATCAAGAGGACAAAACATCGCTTATTTTTTCACTGTCACGATCTTCTATTGCTGTCAATAGCTTAGAGAGCAGTTCAGTTGTTCTAGTAGAATAATTTAGTCCAAAACAATATCTGCTTTTTTTGAACATCCACACCCGTAAAACGCCAAGTTTAGTCTTTCTGGTCTGCTATTCGGGTCAGTGAAACGTGAAAAAACCTCAAAACATTCATTTCTAACATGACATCCTCCGCCATGATAGTCACCCTCCCGACCAGTGATCCGTCCTCAGAAGTCCACTTCTTCGACGCTGCCTCCGTAGAGTCATACTGCCAAAAGCGACGAATCGCCTTTCAAAACGACGCGGCAGCCATCGACCTCGCGAAAGAAGATCTCCTCCGTCGACAACAGCAGATTGTTCTCCAGGGACTATTGAAATTGACCAAGGACGTCAAGAAACTGACCGTTAAAGAATTCGACGAGAACTATGGCTGCGATGTCATCGATATGATCAAAAAAATGATGCTGGAAGGGGAAGTCATTGGTTCGAATGGAAAGAAGAGAGTGAGGCAAATTCCCAGTGGTGGTAGTTCCGGTTCTGATGGTACTGGCGTCACGACAAAAGCGGGTTTGAGCTTGAAAACTCCGGCTCCTCGGTTTGGGATGGGCGTTCCGGCAACGAGGACGGCTCGCAAGGGCGAAAAGATCATTGCGTAGTGAGTTTGAAAATAGTCACTGTATTCCATCGATTTCGTGCTTTGCTCAATGAAATATCCATTTTTAAATATAGTTCCGTTAATGGATCGCCAGTAGATCAGTTTGACCAGGGAGAACTTGTGGTCACTGCGAAGAAACGCCGGCCCAACCAAAGTGTGGTGGCACTACCGGTTACAATTGGTATTGGCGCTGGAAATGGACAATGCATTGATTTGGCGGATCCGAATGCGAGAAAGAAGCTTGGGGAGGATGAGAAGAAGCAGGCAATGGAGCAAATTTTAGCAATGCAGGAGCAGATGAAAAATTTAATGGCAGAATGGTGAAGTTGTAATCGACTGGACGGCGAGGATGTCGCGAAACACTGACAACAATTTTCGACATGAATGCTTTATTTGTTGTCCATGCCATTTTGGAAGTGAGCATGGAATTCAGCAAAAGATTCACTAGATGCGGATTACGATTAACCACGAGTCGATGATGTTGTTTTTAAGGTTGAAGCAGAATAAGTGAAGAAGACTTTTCAATTAAGGTGGGACCTAATGGTACATTTCATTCTCAGCAATCGAAGAGGTCGAAATGATAACAGCAAGCAAGAAGCAAGGAAATAGTAAATCTTTCAGACTTCATCACGAGGTTATCTACTAAAAGAATAACTTTCGGCCATTTTTCACATCCAGCATATATCCACATAGTCAAATAACGTAACATCAACCCTTTGGTGCATTTTCTAAGCTGAGCATCGAATTCTATGTTCCCCCCTCAAAACAAAGCAGCATGAATCCGAAAAATCCGTTCAAACGTGGTCATCCAATCATTCAGATGCTTTAGAATAATCCCTTCGCATGTAAATTGTTCACAAATCCCAATTTTTTCAAATGACTATTGTGACGTTTGACGTTGCACGGGTCAAGATTGCTTCCAGTAAAATTAGATACCACGCGAGTCTTCCTCATCGTTGTCTTCCCATCCGCATCTTTCTCCCCAGTGGGTCGATAAACCCACCGAGTAACCCCAGCCTGATTCGTTGCCGATCCAGTCGAAGTTGCAGCATCTGTGGCCAACGTATCACGGGCACTGTTTCTCCACATATCCTTTGGTGTCATGATCCGCAAAAACGCAATTTTCTTTCCGGCCTCGTGGATCATCTCAGATATTTTGTCAGGGCACGTTTCGTCTGCATTTTTGCGATAGCCGTCTCTTAGTTGCTTCCAAGCCCCGGTTTGCTGCTTATTGGGTAGCCGCCGGACTAGTTTTGCGAGGGATCGATATGTGTTGATGACGATGGAGTGTTGGCTTGCGCTCATGTTGGTATAACTTTTTTATGGTGGTTCTTTCTGTCCGAGAGAACGTTCTGAGTTGAGGAGGAGGATTGGTGACTGTTGGTAAGTTGTGATGTTTTCTGTGAAGTGGTGAGTGAGCAGGAAATAGGGAAAACGACCCCATCAAAAAAATAATCGCAAAAATTTCGTGTTGAGAAGAGTGTCGTGGCGACGAAACTCATTGTAAGTGGCGGGGTTGAATGGCGAAAATCTGATGAGCCCAAAAATCTGATAGTAATAGTGGGAAATTTTTGCTCTGTACTACAAGAAGAAGAGATAGAGAGACGGCCAGCAACTTGTCGTACTTTTTGGCCGCTACCATATGGGCCCATTTATCATGGTAATCTTATGTTTGATTTGCGAAACCTAATTTTTTCGAGACAAAAATCTAATATTGTGGCGTGATAGCTAACGAATGGGACGTGGTGGAAGATTGGATTTATATCCCATATCCTCCGTCGGCTGGATGAATCCTGGAATCACCAGGCTCTCCGAAATCTTATGCATATTCTAATTTGGGAATAGGAAACAGGAGACACATCATTCTGACCTTTTGGGACAAATAATTGAACGAAAGAAATGAAGAACATTCAACGTTACAGTAAATAGCAATCAGAATCAGATTTAATGATTGAAAATTTAAAATGAAAGCTGGGCCTTTTGTATTTAAACAGTTATAATGCAATAATGAATTACACAATCTAATTTCTAACTCCCTGTCATGCTACTGACCTTGTGAGCTAAAAGCAAAGGGGTAAGTCAATAATATTGGTGGCCATCACTATGGTATTGGGAATTTTGTGGGGTGGGGGGAAATATTTTTTGTTGGACATTGGTCTTGATGGTGGAATATTCTTTAGATTGCAGGATAGTAGTCCAATTCAATTTTGTGCCCTTTGTGCCCTTTGTGCCAAAGAGCATATTTAAAAAAATTGAAGGACTTTCTAATCTTAACCATAACTTGCTGTAGGGGGGATTCTGCCAAATGTCATGATTTCTTTGTCCAATAAGTTACATTTGTCAAGACATTTACTATTGTTGAATGAAGTTGTCGTAACATAACACTCATTAGAGTCCTTAGTTCTAGAAACATTATTTTCTCAAGAGGGGCTAATTACAATGATGTGTGCAGTATGGTTGTACAAAAAATGAAGGATACTAAAAAATCAAGTTGCAAAATCAAAATGAACACAAAAAGCAGGCAATCATATATGCTTTATTTTTGTAAATCTAATTAAAACTCTTAAGCTTTTGATCTCAATGTACTTGGTGGGATATCCATCAGAGGATGTTGATAATCTCATGTCCTTGGCAGCTTTGTAGATAGTTTTTTGAATCAAATTCTTGTTTTTCCGTATATCTCTTTGTTGAACTCTCTTAATTCTCCATTCCAGTATCTTCCCTAGTTTCACAAAATTTATCAATTCTACTCCTTCTGCCTCAAAATTAATCGTGAGAGTGACCTTTTAGGTTGAGGTTGAGTGTCAACCAGTATTATGTTCAGGCATGATGCCATACCAGATAGTGATGTCCTTACATCATGCACTTTTGTAACTTGTGTGAGGTGTTCTTTTTTCATTACTCGCTTAAAATCAAGTGTGTAGTGGCAACATTTTCGCTTCATTTTCTCAAAGTGATGACATTTTTTTATGTGGGTCGATCCCTCACAATGTGGTACCTGACAACAGAAACAACAACTTCTGCCTCCTCATCAACACAAACAAAATCAGCAATTGGGACATTCCCATCATTGTTGCCCAAAGTATGGACAACATTGGCTTCTACATGATCATCAGACATGATGAATGCCTGTGGATGACACTGAATGGTGAATGACAAAAGAGATTTAGGTGTGTTGATTAGTGCATTTAAAATAATGTTACAGAAAGCTGGTTGATCCACATCAATATGATGTTCAGACTTGCTTGCACTGTTATCCCAGTTTTGATTCACCTGGATTCTAGGGAATCCTTCTTTGCAGATTCCTATTCATCCCATGTATTTATGACCTCAATGCATCCCTACTGTCAATCTTGTGTCCTTATTGTCTTGTCAATCTGTGTTGCCTTGACAATACGGGCCAGTTCTACTCCCTTAGTCTCATAATTTCAAGCTAATATCAACATTATCAACTCGTAATAATGTCTTTATCTCTAGAAATTTTTAAGACCTATGTGAGAAGATCCAATTAGAGTAATTAGCCAGGATAAATTGTTTGTCTGGCACATTTTCACCCTCAACACAAATACTCCATGAGAAGTTATTTCATAGATTTATCAATCATTCTGGTGGTCATGCCTTATGGGATACCCAGATTATCCCCTGCTCCCCTCAGACACACACACACACACACCGTCGCCGCCGCCATCACCACCACCACATTAAATTCTCCATGAGGACTTAATTGCCTCATT
>JALLPE010001995.1:0-10479 GCA_036940025.1 Conticribra weissflogii
GTATTGTGAAAAGTAATATGTATAGCACAAAAACTTAATTTGGCTTATTGGTGTTTAGATGCTTTCATCTGCAATTTTTTATTTGATAAATTTCAGAATCTATTCAATCATGCAAATCAACCAAACAGGTATGTTTGGGTCAAAACATTTCAAAATTAATCTTAGTAAGAGTCTCAACAACTTTGGCTTATTGGAATTTTAACCCCACATCACGTCTAGTTTTTCTATCAGCTGCTTCCATAAATCAGTTGTGAAACATACTGCTCAATCTTGCTACATTTTTATTTTGATCTTGTGTGTTTTTCCTGAATACCTGGAGAGTCCCTGGTATATACATCCTACTTAAAAATTTCAAGGTACAGTCAAAGATAAGTCAATTTTCTGTGGAAGGAGCATTTACTTCCTTTAGGTTGAAGTATACCAGTTTTGCATCCCATAGACATAAAATATTGTCTTGACAATATAATTTGAAGTAGATTCAGTTGATTCTGCTGTCCAGTAGAAGGTATGTATGTACAGTTTGAATTTAGTAAAAAAATACTAAGCATCTTCATTTTTAGTAAACCGTGTAAGTGGAGTAAGTCCCAAAAGGGCCGGTGCTACTACTTCGGACAAAATAATGTTTCAAAGCTCTAGTGCAGTATGGTCCTAACTGATGTAAACAAAAAGAAGAAAGTAATAACTACCAAGTGGCTCCTTTTAAAGATGGCTTTATTCTAGTCACTCTAGAGAGGTAAGGCACCCTCAAGACGAAATCTCACTTACTTTTGTCACCATATCAAAAATTTCATACAAATAATAAACAATGCTACGAAACATCTCAATTATGAAGTCAACAACGGTAATAACCGGTAATGTGCATGCCATGGGTCAAGTGTTATCTTCCTACCTCCTCTTCTTTTGTTTCACGATAGTGGTGGGTACGGAATTTTGGATCTTCTCTATTCGATCAAGACATTTTCGAATCGCTTCAATTTCTTTTGCTATCTTAAGGGATTTTACTCCCCCGGTATGTGACTTAAGCCTGATATTATCCAACTCATTCACGCTTGTTTGTACACTCTTTACGGCTTCCTCGAAGTTAGTCGGTTTCAGCAATCTTCGAAATGGTAAAATGATAGAACGCAAGAGATCTGTAAAAAATAAATTTGGACGATCCTCTCTTTTGGCTAAAGTTGTCACAGTATGTATGGTAGCCAGATCATCTCTGAATACTTCGCTGTCGTCTGACGTTTCACACACCTCTGATCTTTGATGGTCAGAGGGTTTAAAATTATCAATTGCAGCTTGGATAATATCCATCACTTCTTCTCTATCTTTCAACACGACAGAAAATAAATAACTCTCTGAAGATGACTTGTCAGTGACAATATGCAAGTCATTAACCACTTTGATCCGGAATCCATTACTTCTGAGCACACCGATTCTTGATACTTTTTCGATGCTGATATCCTTCAATTTGAAACTTAGTTTTGTAGCAATTTTGCCCGTAAAGACTAAATCAGAATCGCGAATTTGAATCAAACCATTTTCCGGTATTCCAAAGCCTCCTTTCCAGTACATTACTGCAAAGTTCGCTTCAATTGGCACGATTTTTGGGATCAACACATTCTCAACTCTGTCACCGTCTATCTCAGAGGCCGGTACATCAGAATCAGCATTTTTGCTGGCTTCATTTACGCCCAACTCATTTTTATGGTAAACAAGTCGACCGAGTCCTTTTACAGCAACTACGGTGCCTGCAATTTGCTTCAAGCCTAGAGGAAGCTTCCCGTTTACTAATTCATCGTCTTGTTCGTCATTGACTGATTCGTCACGACCGCGTCCCAAAGCGTGCGAGAATTTCTTCGCGAGTGTGATCTGTTCTATGTTGAGAGACGAATGAGACAAGTCAGTTCCGTTCTCGTCACTGACATTTTGAGCATTATGGACGCAGTCAATCTTCTCAAATTCAAGTTTAGCAATTGGGAGAGAGCCGAGACTGTCCAATTTTGCGTCTTCCCCTTGTTTTATACACGGTGATTGTGAAGCTTCTTTAAAGGTTGGGACATGATCGATTCCATCGGGCTTCTGTGTAGATTTGTGATCCCCAACTTCGTTCTTACGACCAGACAAAGTCTCCAATGATTTTGTAATAGCGCAGGTTGTTGTGCCTATTCCCTTCGAAAAAACGCCAGATGTTGCCTCAAAACCCTTAAAAACGGCTCCTGTCGTGGATTCCAATCCTTTAAACACCTCTCCAGTAGATAAAACAGTTCTCGTCAGCTTTGGATGAGTGTTATCGCCAGGGCTGACACTTGCCCTCTTCTCTTCTTCTTCAAAATTCGATTTTCCATTAGTATAATAAACAAAATTTTGCTTGCACTTGAAAACATCCAATGTTTTTGCAACAGAATCCTTCGTAAAGTTCCCAACTTTGCTCACTCTTTTCTCAACTGCTTCTGTGGCCGCACAGTAAATTTCTTTGCTATCCCGAGACGTGGCACTACCATCAAGACTGACGCTTCCTCCTAGATTGGTTGGTTTGTGATAAGGATCGTTGATATTATGTTTGCCAGTGAAAACATGCAATGTTTTTGCAACAGAATCCTTCGTAAAGTTCCCAACTTTGTTGCCTCCCTTTTCCTTTGCTCCAGTGGCCGCACAGAGGATTTTCCCGCTAGACGTAGATGTGGCACTATCATCAAAACTGACGCTTCCTCCTTGATTGGTTGGTTTGTGGTAAGGATTGTTGATATTATGTTTGCCAGTGAAAACATCCATTGTTTTTGCAACAGAATCATTGGTGAAGTTCCCAAATTCGTTCGCTCCTTTTTCAACAGCGTCAGTCGCCGAATAGAAAATCTGACCATTTTGAATAAAATCATCAGTACGAAAGCCACCGTGAATTTCTTGAGTAAACTTCCCCGCTCCTTTTGTCAGCACGCCAGCAGTGTTATGAAAAAGATCAGCGGTTGCAGTTGAAAACTTCGCATACCCAATCGACGAATGTTGAGATTGCTCCTTTGAATAATCCACCTCTTTCAGGTGATCGTTTGCCTCGTGACGTTTACGCTCGCCCCTGGTTCCGTCTTTTTTACTGCTCTTTCCTTCGGGATTTTGAAGCTCTTCTCCTCTATCGGTTTCGCTACTTTTCTTATGCTTCTTTTTGTGCTTCTTGCGTTTTTTCTTGTGCTCCGGGGAGTCATCACTATGATCATTTCCCGAAGGCGGTTTATAGACAGGAAATAACTCTTCATCGACGCCCCATTTGCCCTCCATGATTTCTTTCCTGTGGAGACCACGTAGACGGACCCGACGATGACCGAGACTTATGTACTACTCTATCGTATATATTTGATTTCATTCGTTGGATGTGTAGATGGAATGTGAGGCTTTTCTGATGTTCGTATGGTAGACCAGGTAAAAGAGACTGGGAGAGAATTTTTTAAGCTTCGGTAATTGTTCGTCACCTGTGTAATATTATTAATTTTCATTTCTCTGAAATAATATCATATCTTTTGAGCTGAATTGATCTGTGAGAGAAGAAATGAAAAGAAGATGACGAGATTGAAAAGAAGAGATTTTGACGAAAAGTGGTTGAGAAAGTACCATAGGGTTCCATTAAAAGAGCTATCACAAGCATATTGAGCTAGATAGATCAGTTATTGAAATAGATCTTTAATTGTCTCAAATTTCACTGCGTGATTACGACACATGCAAATATCCATATATATATAAATAAAAATAAAAAATATTATTTAGCCAACGAAGACGAGCTTCACAGCTGCATCATTTCTTTTTATGGGCGCCACGTTGAACTCTGTTGAAATCTCAGTTGAATTCGCACAATTAAAAAAAAATAGTAATATCGAACTTTTTTCCATTAAAATGGGGAAGTTAGTCCTACTTGGCCTTGCGGTCTTCGGTTGCGCGGCCGATGCATTTCTTTCTTCACAATCACCAACTAAACCGACCGCGAAGACCTCGACACCGACGCGGCTTCATGATGTCAAGATCATGAACGATGGCGGCGGATCGCCCGACGCACCTCGTTCTCCCCAGGAGGACGCCGCCCTCCAATGGGATTTGTTTACCAAGCATCACGCCAAGGATGGAGAGTGGTGGGGCACTTGGACCACATATGATTATATGGGGGATGTGAAAGATTCCACAATTGCAGCGTAAGTGTTTTTGTTTTTCATTGTTGTTGCATATATTATAGCCTGGCAATTCATGCGATAGTATGATACGTTGTGCAATATCGACCAACTCCATGAAATTGAGCACGATATTATTGCTGATTGATAAGAAACAATTGAATCAACAATATGGTTTCGGGTCGAATATCTCACAATGCCACTTCCCTACTTTTAACGGAAATCGAATCAATGGATAATATAATCATCCACTTACGACCTTGACACCCAAAACCAACAATCAATTGCGAATTCAGAGTCTCTCTTCAACCCGATGCAGAGCTCACTTCCGTCACGCACACACACAAAATTCTCACCGCATCCACCTCATCCGACTGCGAAACCTGCTTCGATTCATCGCAAGTTACAACTCTTCCCACCATTGCTACGTACACTCCAGAAACACTCGGCAAAAGACACCGTCTGGGCGCCGTAGGAATGGTAGTTGGCCCATCACTGCTGCCGAAATCCGGAATCATGAGCACTGAATTGACATTGAAACACGGCGATGGGCGCGTTCGTGTAACATTTCAACATGCACCTGTTTGGGAACGTGGGATCGAGCCGGGAAGCTGTCCTCCCCAGGGACTGAAATTATTCCGCGCCATGGTTTCCAAGGAGAAACTGAGGCCAACTACATCAGAAGAGGATAGCAGCAGGGAGGGAAAATTTCAAGGGCCGCCTACCGTGGACGAAGAAAAGACCAATCCGCCTACTCCGGGAAACCCCAAGTTTTTCCGCCCTGTTCCTCCGTTTAAATGGCATGCTAAATGGGCGGGCACTTCTTGGACATGGGGTCCCACTACTGGCGATCGTGGCTGGGCCATCCAAGAAGTGGACGATGCAGATGCTTGGCATGGGCGCCCTATGGGTGATTCGGGTCAACAGTGGTCAATGCGTTTTCCAGGAGGAGTGATGATTCAATGTCCGAAGTTAGTTGTTGGGGGAATTGCTGGGTTGTGCCGAATTGCGTGGATGCCGGAGGATGAAGGAGAAGTAGGAACAATCGAGGATGGGAACCGGGCGAAATTGTTGAGACTGGAAGCAAGTGTCTTGGCCTTGGAGCCTATTATCAGTGACGAAGATGAAAATATGATGGTTGGATTTTATCCGCCGAGTTTGGGAAGCTTGAGGTGTGATGTTTTGGAAAAGGTTGGGGAGTTGGAAGGAGCGTCGTTGGAAGAGAGAGAACGGGCAGCCGAAGGATTTGTTTGGAGCTCAGCCGACGAGGAAGGTGCGAAAGCATTGACGTATGAAGATTCTGGGACGGAATCAGCATCGGCGCAGGCCAAAACTCGAGTGGCGAAGAAACCACCCTCTGACGATGAAGAGTTGACAAAAAAAATCGCAGCTGATCCCAGGAATGCTCTTGACTTCTAAATACATAAAATAAAAGTTGTCGTATGAATTGAATGACACTGTGTTCCTATTTTCTGTTACGGTACGTAAAGTGATGCGACGGTTCAATCAACATAAAATTTAACGTTCCTTAGACCGAACAGATTGAACCAGTCTTCTGAATGAATCGTTCGTTGTCAAATATTTTTCAACAATTATTCTTGCATATTCTGGCACCATCTTCGTTCCATCTTCACCCCCAAATTCAATTATATGCAAATAATTCCGCAATAAGTGATAATCCAATGAATAGCGTGCGAAACTAACTCCCGTCGGTCCAATTGAACGCATTAAAGTTGCCATAATTTCTCCCAAGAAGCGAGGCATTCCTTGGTCCTTGATTTCGCCGCCAATCATTTCTTGCACGATGTTATCAGAGGCAACCGTGGCCATTGCAATTTTTTCATGAGAACCCGATCCAGTTGCCACCGGACCGAGCTCAATCCTACATGCTCCTAAAGCATTTTCAATCATTTTGGCTCCACGAGAATTGCGTATTGTAATGGTTTGATATGATTGATCCATGTTGGAATCAGAGCCCAGTGGCGCTCCCATGTATCCGACAACGACGTCGGCAAGAGCGTTGGTGTAGTCAAAGCATGCGAGACAAGAGTCGGCAATTGCAAATTTAGCCACGTCTCCGGGAAGACCTTTCGCAATGGGTCAGAATTACAGTGATAGACATTGAGCACACAATTTGATCGCGCTCTGTTAAAAATCAACTATTTCTTATTTCACTTACTGAAGTAGGGTATGCGCTCATAGGATACACTAGTTGCATTGTTTTCATCCTCATACTTGACATGAACCCGGAAATCCTGGAGTAGAAACATGAAGTGAATATTACTTTAATGAAAAGAGGAAGAAAAGTTATTTTGGTGGTTGCTTTCAGTGACCAACTTACTTGCATGAATTCATATCCAAGAACTCTCTTGTGCTCATCAGAAATGCTTGGGACGCTCCGACGAAGGAATTCTCGAGCATCTTCCGGCGTAGGCGAATTGTCAGCGCAATTGGTTCCAAGCACGTACACCTCGTCCAACGAAAGTTCATTTTGAATGGCTCGAAAGGCTTTGATGCCAAGCATGCACACGTTTAGCATGAAGGAATATAGGATTAAGTTCAAGAAGATAAATAATTTGAAGTTCGCCTCACCTTGCACAGCGCATCCGACTCCACAAAACAGCAACTTTTTAATCTCCGGACTTTTTTTCAATTCATCCATAACGTTCAAACTTGGAGCCAAAGCAGGCTTGACGCCCCTCCCACGCATGACATCGTCTACTGATCGTGCAAGAATTGGCTTGGGAGAGCTCCAAGCACTCCCTTTCCCAACGTTTTCTTCGCTTGCAATGCAAACTACCGCGTCAACCATTCCAGACTCGAGCATGGATAACGCAATACTGGTAACACAACCAGTCCATTGCGCACCCGAAATGCGCTTTCCTCTTGCCAAAACCATCGGGCTATGCATTACCCCGAATCTAGCTTCGTCTGCAATCAAACCATTTTTGTTAACCCCTGCCCATGCTTTTGATCCAGTTGAAATTCCATTCCAAACTATGTCATCAAAGTTCCTTCTACGCCCGTGAACAATCTTCTCGAAGCCATCAATGTTGCGTTTCATCCCCTCCCCTAGAAAGGCACATGCATCCGAAACATGAGTTACATAGGAAGTCTCGCAGAGTCCGCATCTAGAACAATGAGATTTTGCCGGAAATTTATCCGGCCATGAGTTTGGATCGATAGGCTTGGGATTATTGTTCGATTGATTTTGCACTGATTGGAACAATACTGTTTTCGTTTTCTGTCCAAGATTATAGCTCTCACATCTGACGCAATTTTGTATAAATCCCATGCAAGATAATGTCGTGGAACTGAACCCCAAGAGAAGGCATAACACTGGAATGTTTGATGCGAGCGGGGAAAACGAATACTTGTAATAGTGTGAGGAAGAAGGGGCACATTTTTTTGACATTTTTTGCTGTGATTGTTAATGGTATTCTACGAAACTAGGTGATTCCACTCTCGCTGCCTGATGTCTTGAGCTTTCGCTATCACAACGCTGTATCAACAGCCCGATTGAAAATCAATTGATGAGAGTGATTATGAGATAAAGAGAAAGGGGGATAATCAATTTTTCAGACGACGAATCTTCCCAGACAAGCAGCTACTATGGTACTAACGTAGACTTACTCTTGGGCGAAAGAAGAAGCAACACTCTGAGGGATGTGACACTGATCCATATCATTTTATTTTATTTTATTTTATTTTTGCTCCTCCATTCTTCAACAACCCCATCACAAGGCTCTTCACAGAAATAAAACGACATATCCTACGATCTGAGTGCTTGCTATCAGACCCAGACCCTCTATCACATGCAACATTTCCGTGCCTGCGATCTGTGGGTCCGCCGTCCGCCGAACACCACGAAAGACTACCTACACAATACATCTGAACACCACTCACGCACCTTCTTAACGGGCAACCTATGGTCTCTGTGAACCGCACGAAGCAGTCGACTTGCTTCCTTTCCAATGATAGATTCGGGGGGGAAATGTTGCGCATCCGACACGGTGCAGCTGGAGGGGTCTTCTTTATTATAATATCATCAATACCTCTATTTCAGAGGAGGCATGGCATCAACGATCTCATTACACAAACTGAACCCATCAACAGCGAGACTGTAGGTGTTTCCCACATCGAGGACACGGTGGCACCGATATTTTCTGGCACTTTCACTGAGAGCAACAAACTATTTGCGAATGCATCAGAATTTGAAGATAATAATAATGCGCACTTGATCGAGAACGAAGGCACTGCTGAGCCAGAAAGCTTTTTTTTGCATCAAGCTGATTCGACAACAAAAAATGATAATGTTCTTCTCGGTTCAAAAGGGTCCTGGAAAATTGAGTTCAATAACAATACACTTTCTTGTACAATTGGAAGTAAAACTTCAGAAGAAACTGCAAAATCAATAGAAAGAAAGGCCAATGGAACATCTTCGCTTGGTACCAACAACAAATTCGTCATTCATGTCCACGGATTGCAACACACTGGAACTGGTTACCTACGCAAGGTCATTTACGATGGCCTAGGTTCTGGGTCCAACGCGTCAATGCAACATTCATCTGTCTACGAAGATGAAGGGCAGCACATGCAAACAGTATACCCTCGAGGACACAATAGAATGAAAGCATGGAAAAAGTCAAAATCACGCAACATTAGCCAATATATGTATCTTCCGGATTTGTGCGAAGTTTACAATCCATTTGAGACGGGCAAAGAACTGATGCAGCAATGGTCAGAATATTGGAATATGTCTCAATATTACTTGATTCAGAAGACTCCATTTATGGATGTGGAGTTCTTGGAACGAATAAAATTTTTTCCGACTTTTCATGCCATAATTATGCGGCATCCGCTAGTATTCAGCAAATTTCTGGCGAGTCATGGGGTGAACAATCCCGTTGATTACCTTTTGATATGGTTAGACTCGTGGGCGCATACGTTGGGGATACTTTCTACCGGAAATGTTGATATGTACGCTGTTGTGACATATGAATCTCTTTTAACGTTTCACGACTCCATTTCCAATGAGTTGACGGCGATGATTCGGAATTCAACAATATCAAATAGTCGAAAGCTCAACTCTGACAACCGCAGATTGGATCTGCATGAAGGGAACAACCCATCGAAGTATTTGGAACCGAATGAAGCAACGATTCTTTTATGGAAGAAGTGTCTACGGAAAAAGATATGTAAGGATCTTCTACAAGAAATGAATCGATACATTTTCCCTCATATAGGATATGGTTTGGAGGATGACGTCAAACCACATGCGATTCAGATGAAGGAGAATTTTGGGCGGGTATTGTTCTCGCCATCGGTCCCTCCTCCCGCAGAGCTATGGAATATGATGCGCATTCTATCAGAGAAATATTCATTCGTTGGATCTTGATTAATGAGACACCCCAATAAATGTAATACGGAGCTAAAATATTACTTTTTACTATTAGTGGTATATACCACCAACTGCGTGGACACCATTGCATTCAAGAATGAGCTTTCCTAAGTACTCTTTTGGAAGAATATAGCTATTCTTGTCATAAGAGGATAAACTTTCTGAAATTGACTACTCAATTCATTCAAAAAAATACTTCAGAAGACAATGTTCTCTGCAACATTCCTATGTCACGAGTTCACATTAGTGTAGGTGATCTTATGACATGATAAGAAATCCTACTGTGCAACACCTTAGCAGATGGGGGGTGTGACACAACATCCCACTTGCATTGCAACACAATAGACTATGACACACTACAACATGACAACACAGCTGATTTCAAAACACTATATTACATGATTTGGTAATCAATTTGGACTTTATCTTTTGGCCTACAAAATCTTGTCTGCATATGTTTTAAGGTATGTGCCCTGTACTGTAAATCAAAAGAATTTTAATAGTACCCAAAGATATCAACTCAGTTGTACTGCATCATCATTCTCACACGAAAGAAAGAATAATGAAAATTGATTGGTACAAATCTGTCACTCAAATTGTCGCAACAATGGTCTTGGTATCCTCATTAAAATATGGAAGACTAATCCAAAGGAATGCTCTTGAAAAAACTAATGACATACAGGAAAAAGTGAGAAGGACATCTCTCCTAGAGGTATGACTAACTTTTTAAATATATACAAATACATAGTCATTTGCAAAATGCATCAATCAAAATGAACCAATTAAGTAACCATGGAATGGTAGCAAGTAAAGAGAAGTCATTTTCAACATTATTTTAAATAGTTCTGGAGACTTGTCTCTTTTAGATCAATTACTGCAGGACAGAAGGAGTACTACGGAGCTAAGACAGACGGTGGAGTAGGACAGACGGTAAGTGAT
>JALLPE010001996.1:0-10471 GCA_036940025.1 Conticribra weissflogii
ATAGATATGTATATGATATATGTTATATGATATATGTTAATTTGAAATCGCTCCATTCAGCACCGACGACCGGGGAAACCGAAAACTGAGACTTGTTGTAGTATGTACTGGCACGGGGAAAAAAAGGAAAGACGAATTCTAGATATCAGGTACAATACTACTCACTATTTTCTGATTTTTATGGAAAAACTAGGACTCTACCATATACTACGACCTCCTTCTGAAATTTGAATTTTTAGACACATGTGAAATTAGACACCTTTTTTGTTATTTTCACTGCCTGTCCAGAACTAATTGACATATTCAACTACTATAAATAAACCATACTCTGGTCATAAAATACGAGAATACACTGTGAATAAAACAATCCATCCGCTGATGCTGTGTCTGTCATCTCTTGCGAACTACCTAGGTTCTTCATGTCTTCGGTTCTCACGGAGATAACTTCCACAGTACGATACTGTACAATAATACAGATAAATAGTACTCATTCATACTTGATCCTCCGTGGACTCCCTTCTCACACGCAAGAATGATAATTCACGATCCCCTCAAGATTATTACGTCTTGGTGTGCCGACGAAAAAAAGCATACAATATATTATCAAATTATGTTCTTATCTGCATCCAAAGATAATAATAATAATCACAGCGAAATAAACTAATAAAACCAAATCACCAAAAGAATCGATTACATTTCCCACTTGTAAATACCATGGACTCAACGGCAAGAACAACGACCCATTACAACGAACGAGCGATCGTTCGCCGCCAAATGTAAGTATATCGAAAGCACCCGAAACGCCAGTGCCCGATTCCGACTGCGCCCGACCCTGCCGTGTCGTTGTTCGCTGACGCTGTTCCGCGCCAAACCTCTCTGGAGGGACGCGTGGCGAGAGATGCCACGTCGTATGTCGTGTTTCGTGTTCCAGAGGCTCCGATCGCTCACACTGATCCCATCCGTCACCGTCACACACGACTTTCGACAAAATCACAGACAAACCATCATCACGCGAAATATGTCGGAGCGAGGACGCCGTCGATCGACACGACGAGGCATCATCGAGCAATCCTTCGTGTTTGAAGATTTGCTTTACAAACATGCTCCGTGCATTGAACATTATAGCGATAGGGAAACCCTCGAGGCAAGAGTTCTCAAGGCGGCGAACGCATTGTTGTATATGAGGCTTCGAAACGAGGGATCGTTGATCGGTTCGATTAGGGGACGACGATGATTGTCATTGCTCAATACTCAATACCGCATCGGGTTATCCCGTAGCGATTTATCGACATGTCATTTTATAATTGTCATTTTCGAAAGGAAAATGGAGAGTGGCAGATACTAGTGAGATGAGACAGACTCTACCTATTATATAAAATATTAAATACGAAATAACAAAAATGAGGATTTTTGAAATTGGGACAGGAGGTAGAGAGTTGAATTACGCTAACATACGTGTGATTTTTTTTCATCTTCGCTTGTTCTGTTGTAATGTTTTGCTATAGCATTGATGAACTGCATAATTTACTTATTTTGGATGAAAGAATCCATTTTGTCTTCGAGTTTTGTGATCAATGCAGTAATTTCAAACAGTTCCAACAGTCACTCACCATTTTAAGAGAATTTCTGCAGCACAAGAACACAGCATAATGGAGATGATTGCATGCAGAGTATCATTCTATTTCGAGAACTACGACCAACCAACAGTTTAGAGAACCCAAAAAAGTAGAGAAGTAGCAACTGAGACAGTTGCAAATTCATAAATAAAAAAAGTCCAAGAAAACGCTTTGGCGGTTCCCTTATAGATATTTTGTGAAATGGTAGAAATTGTCTGCATCATGAATTAAATGTCTCACGTCGAATTGCATATGTCCTCATTTATAGATCATGACAATTAAGGTAGTAGAAAAGCGATGGTTTCTCGGTAATCTAACATGTGAAGTCGCATGATCCGCTACTACATCTCACGTATCTGCGAGGAGCGTTGAGTATCAATAATTAGACATAGAAATAAAAGGAACGAGTATCGACGAATTAATATGATAGGAAGTTGCGAGTTCCCTACAGAAAAAACCATGAATAGAATAACCTCAATTATTTCTGCATAACATTGGCGCTTCGAAAATAAAAAGATAATTTTCGACGTGCAGATGTGATCAATACGACTAAAATTACAGGGAACACATTGACGATTTATTAGAACTCGACAAGACGATCGACCTGGCGACCGGTATGAAGAATAGCAAAAAAGGCCATGGGCATCAACTTGTATTTTCATTACTGCAAATACGTCAACAAAATGGCAGCATATCGTCAAATTTGTCAAACAAACTCAAAGCCCGGCGAGGAGGAAGAACAGAAAGAGTGGAATGGCGTCTTTCGATTTCACTTCGTCTAAGAAGCTCATTTGCTGACTTCAATATATATACTTCCATGGGCCCTTTTCCTTTGATGCTCAAAGTACTGATCATTTCAATCAGGCAAAATCGTTATCAGACAATCAATTAATTTTTGGCTCGAGTAAAAAACTTACAGAAGAAGTTACTAAACAACACGGCGAAATCGGACTTACCCACGAAGATCAAATGTGAAGTCATCACCTGCACTCTCGACAACTTCCTTCGTGACTTGGATCTGTCCGGCAAGTCCACTTTGTTCCATCCTGGCCGCAACATTCACTGCATCACCCCACATATCAAACAAAAATCTCTTCGTCCCTACTACTCCTGCAACAACTTGTCCAGTAGATATCCCGACGCGAAAACTAATACGTCCATGACGAGGACCACTCTTGTTGAAAGCTTCAACTGCTCTCATCATATCGAGAGCGAAACGACACACTCGAGCACAGCCATCGTGTTCCAATTCATGTGACGGGATTGAAGTGACCATGTAACAGTCTCCAATCGTTTTCACTTTATTAAGCCCATAGACATCAACCAAATAATCAAAACGACTGAAGATATCATTCAGCATCAACACGACTGTACGAGAAAAGAAGTGTTCCTTGTAAGAGCAGTTTAAAAATAAGCAGGTTCAATAACTAGCATTCAGAATAGTGAAAAAATACTTACGTTCCTGTGGCGACATTAAGCTGGTTCGATCAGTGAAACCAACTATGTCAGCAAACAGAATTGTGGTATTGCCATATAGGTCAGCAATATGGGTTGGATCTTGTTTGAGTCGATTTGCAATGTGCTCAGGTAAGACGTTATAGAGAAGGGCATCTGCTGCGTCCCTTTCCGACTCAGCGACGTCCAGTTTTTTCTTCTGATCTGTAATATCCCTCACGAATCCAACAAACTGCCTTGATTCACCATTGTCTACCTCGGTCATTCCCAAAATGCATGGGAAAGTGGACCCATCCTTACGACGCGCTTCAACTTCACGTTCGGTTCCAATCATCTTTTTCACACCTGTTTCCATGTATTTCTTCAAATAACGATCATGGTTGACAGCGCGGCATTCAGGCATAATCATTTTGATGTTTTGCCCGATAAATTCGTCGTGTGACCAACCAAATACCTTCTCTGATGCATCATTCACCATTTCGATGATTCCTCGTTCATTTATGACGAACATGGCATCGAACGAAGCATCAATGATCTTGTCTGTAAGTCGCTGCTTTGCCAATATTTCAGCTTCGGCAGCCTTCTCTGTTGTCAAATCGCGGATGAAGCCACAGATCAATCCTGATTCCTTGGTTTCGGACAGACCCAATTTGCAAGGAAATGTAGACCCATCTTTACGCTGTGCAGTCACTTCTCTCTGTGTCCCAATCATTTTCTTCATACCAGTCTCCAAGTAATTCTTCATGTAACCGTCGTGGTGCTTCGCAGTATCAGGAGGCATGATCATTTTGATATTTTGTCCAATGAACTCCTCTTTCGTCCATCCAAAGACTTCACATGACTTCACATTTACCATTTTTATGATACATTGCTCGTCAATGACAAAAAGAGCATGGAACGATGCATCGAGAATGCTCATAACAAGGCTTTGGTTGATTTCAAGCTCCTTGTTTTTGGCAATTAAGGCTGCTTGGGCTGCCTTTTCCGTTGTCAAATCACGGATGAAGCCACAAATCATTCCCGACTGTTGCGTTTCTGACAACCCCAATACACAAGGAAAAGTCGATCCGTCCCTGCGGCGAGCAGTGACCTCCCGCTGAGTTCCAATCATTTTCTTCATGCCGGTTTCGAGGTAGTGTTTCATGTATTGGTCGTGGTTCACAGCGACATGATCAGGCATGATCATGTTAATATTCTTGCCAATGAAGTCCTCCTTTTCCCATCCAAAGACCTCGCACGACTTCTTGTTCACCATTTGAATGATACATTTCTCGTTGATTACGAAGAGGGCATGGAAAGCGGCATCTAGAATACCCATGATGATGTTTTGATTTGCTTGGAGCTCTTTGGACAATTTCTCTGCCGCGAGCTGCTTCTCGAGTATTTCCGCTTGATGGGCCTTCTCCTCAGTCAAATCACGGATGTAGCCGCATACGAGCCCGGGTTGCTGAGTTTCTGACAAACCCAAAACGCACGGGAATGAAGATCCGTCCTTTCGCTGCGCAGTAACTTCTCGCTGTGTGCCTAACATCTTTTTTAATCCGGTCTCAAGGTATCGTTTCATGTATTGATCGTGGTGAACAGCTACATTAGACGGCATAATCATGTTGATATTCTTGCCGATGAACTCGTCTTTACTCCAACCAAAGACTTCACAAGATTTCGCATTCACCATTTGAATGATGCATTGCTCGTTGATGACAAAGAGAGCATGGAAAGCGGCATCCAAAATGCCTGACATAACACTATGAGTGTCCTGAAGGGCCTTATTCTTCTCGATCATGGCAGTTTCGACTTCTTTCTGCAGCGTCATGTCTCTGATGAATCCACAGATCATCCCTGAGCCCTTGGCCTCTGACAAATCTAGCATGCACGGAAATGTCGATCCGTCCTTGCGACATGCCATCACTTCTCGTTGCGTTCCGATCATCTTCTTGATGCCAGTTTTGAAGTAGTTCTTCAGATATCCGTCGTGGTTTATGGCAATGTGAGCTGGCATAATCATGTTAATATTTTCACCAACAAACTCTTCCTTAGTCCATCCAAACGCATCGCATGATTTATTGTTGACCATTTGGATGATTCCTGCCTCGTTGATGACAAAAAGGGCATGGAAGGACGCATCGAGGATGCCAAGGACAAGAGATTGGTTATTTGCAAGTTCTTGGTTCTTCTTGATCATTTCAGACTCGGATTTCTTCTCTTGGGTCAGGTCGCGGATGAACCCACAATACAATCCACAGTTCTGCGTCTCAGAAAGGCCAAGAGTGCATGGAAACGTCGATCCATCCTTGCGTCTAGCTGTCACTTGCCTTTGAGTTCCAATCATCTTCTTGATACGAGTCGACAAATAGTTTCTAACGTATTTATCATGGTTGACAGCGACGTCATGAGTCATGATCATGTTAATGTTTTTCCCAACAAACTCTTCCTTGGTCCAGCCAAAATCATCGCACGACTTCTTGTTCACCATCTGAATGATGCAGTTCTCGTCAATCACGAAGAGGGAGTGAAACGAAGCGTCTAGAATGCCATTCACGACGTTTTGATTTTTTATCAGATCGTTCATAATTTCCTTCGTTTCTGTCTCTTTGTTGATTAGTTGTACCTCCTTATCGATTAACTCAGCCTCTTTTTTAATCAGCACAGCTTTTGATGCTTTGTCCACTGACAAGTCTCGGATGAAGCCGCAGATCATGCCCGATTTCTTGCATTGGGACAATCCAAGAACACAAGAGAAAGTCGATCCATCCTTGCGTTGAGCCACAACTTCTCGCTGTGTTCCCATCATTTTCTTGATTCCCGTCTTGAGGTATCGTGAGACATATTCATCGTGTTTGGAGGCCACTTGTGATGTCATGATCATTCGAATGTTTTTCCCAATGAACTCATCCTCTGTAAAGCCAAACATTTTACAAGAAGTTGCATTTACCATTTGGATGATGCATTGCTCAGTCATTACAAACAACGAATCAAATGATGCGTCTAGGATGCCAAGAGTGATATCATCGTCCTTTCTCTCGAACTTGCGATCTGAAGATTCTGACTGCGGTTTATACTGTTCTTGCCACTGAGGGTTTATGGTTTTCTTTTCGATGATTTTTTTGATCGTAATGGCGGTGTGAATTTCCGACAAATGGTTGTTGGGCAAAATGATGGATGATCCAACCTGCAGGTTCATCTTGACGTCTTGTTGGTTTTCGACCTGGACTATTTGGTCTGATGAATTTTTGGCAATGAATCTATCGGCCTTTCCTTGGAACAATGTACTGAGGTGTCGATTTCTGAGTTGGCTACCTTGCTCATATCCAAACATTTCAGCGAGACCGTCGCTCACTCGTCGAATCATTCCCGATGAATCCACGACCACGACAACTTGTCCACTTGCTCGAAGAATAGCATCTTGAGTGCCCGACTGCTTGGTGATGTTCCCTTCCAGTGATGCCACTTGCATAGGAGCAGGAGTGATATCTCGAATACGAAGAAAGAAGAAGCATTCTGGTTGCTTGGATGGTCCTTGTTTTTCAGAAGAAGTGTACTCCCCCACGCTTGTGCTTCTGCAAATCTCAACCTTGACGATGTCGATGGTCACAGGAAAACGATTGCCACTTGCATTTTTGCCAATGCCATCGGTTTGTTTGCGGTCATTTTCGAATGTCAATGGGTTCGTTACTTCGACCCAAGAGAGCAGAACATCGCCCACACCATTCTTGGTGGCGGAAAACGTTAGATAGGTGTCGATGGCGACACCCGTCGCATAATAATTGTTGAAAAATTTTCCAGCGGCCTGGTTGGCATGGCAGATGAGTCCATTTGATCGGCAAAGCAATGAGGCATCTGCTGACCCATCGCTTATGGCCTTTAGGTAGCCCGGTGGACGAGACATCATGTTGAATCGTTCAAGAAAACTTCAGTTTTGTAATGCTTCCGACTCCTGTCAAATTATAATGACTGTGCCGAAAACGTGTTCCATGGATTGGGATTCGAGATTCGAGGCGACTTAATTATGTTGCAATCAATCAGATGTTTCAATAATTTTTCTTACACTCTATTTTTTTGTTAAATTTTTTTAGGGGATGTTCTTGTGTCACATAGTATGTATTGGTCGACATAATAATATATATGAAACACAATGTAGCATATACGATATTTTTGTTGCTTGTTGGATTCTACTCTTCTACTGATGATATTATATATATTAGTTTTCGGTTTGTGATAATTTCTTTTCATGAGGAGATTTTTTATGATATATCGTATAATAATTGCATTACGGTATTACGATACTAGAATAGTAGCTCTAGTAGGAGGCATTAATTCGCATTTTTGACATTAATCGATCGGGTTTCTGTGCAAATGGCATTTAAGACAGACAGTTTTAACGGACATAGAATGACCAAAGATAATTTTCATCACTAGGGTTCCAGAAGCGTTTTCTGCCTTTGTGACAGTTGTGACAGAGCAACAATATGTTTAGTATGGGTGATTGCGCTAATGATGCAAATCCCGTAGAAATATATCAGGCCAACATGGGAATCATTTTTGGTGCAAGTATCCATTTTGCTTTGACATTTTGATTTCCGATTTTCACCTTTTCACCAATGTGGCCAAGCATGCGGTCTTATCCCACCACACCTTGGGAGGACTGCCATGCTTTGGATTCATTCAAAAGCACCTACCGTAAAAGTCGGGAGATAAGAAATGCTGGGGATAAGAAATGGTTGATAAAATTACTCCGAAAAAATCTAATTTCTAAATTACATCGTTTGACAAATTAAAACCACTACCATTGAATTCTGCATTAAAAATGCATCATTTCGGTATGTCAAATGACCCCAATCGTCCTATTAGTACCAGAGATATGGCATTTGGCGCTAATGACTACAAAATGCCTGTGCATCACCAAAAAATCACTTCGTCACGAGCATTGAACACAGAAAATCAATTTTATCAAGCAATACAACTAGAATCAAAATAACAATATTTATGATTTACGATGGTTCGAAGATTATTTGGGACCATGGTATTCATTGTTGGTCTCAAAAAGAGTGACAATGGTTGCTCTTGTGTTAACCATACTGTGTGTGGTAGTACTTTGACAAAAGCAATGGAAGTGTGTCTTTGACACTGTATTGTTTGCATTGATGGAGGCGAAGAAGAGCCCGCAATAGCAGCACATGCTGTTGTTGATGGCATTGAAACATGCCGTGTTGGTTTCCTTTTGAAGGAGGTTGCGTACAGGGATAGTATCGAAAAAAATTACGATGGACTTCATGCTGCTGTGTTGGATGTTTTCTGTCAAGACAAGGCCAAGACTATTAGTCCTTTCCACAGGCGTTTGGTTCGAGAAAATTATGGGTGTGCTCAAGCATTAATAACCACAGTGGATACTTTGAAGAGGCAAGTAAATGAAGAACCTGGATCAGTCAGACATAAGAAATCAAAGCAGTCTCATGAACAAACAGACAGTGATGTTCAGTTGGAAGAAGAGTCGGGTTCATTATGATTATTTGTCATGTGCCTGAAGATACTCAACAAAAAGTGGTAGAACTAAATTAATACAAACCTCATCAGCAAAATAAGACTCTAATATTAAAGCGCATCAAATCAATTGTATGGATGGTTCATCCATGAATTTTTTACAATGATATCAGAAATAGAATCATCCGCACAAACGATCCATTCTGCAAATTTTTCCCAGGTTGGTGATTTAATTGCAGCTTTCTCTTTACCAAATTCTATAATCCAATCATGCCAAAGACAGCAAATATGGTTTTTGAATGGTTTATTGTTTCCAACATCAACACATTGAAAGTATCATGTACAGGCAGCAGGGATGTGTTGAACTTTGATACCAAATTTTCTAATCTCAACAATCACATCATGCAGCTTGTGACAGCAATAAGAATCAAGGTAAAGTAATGGTCAAATATCAGTAGGAGCCTTGCTTTTGTAAGGCTTTAACACTAAATCAACCCATCTCAGCATGGCATTGCAATTCATCCAGGCATTTTCTTGGCACACATAAATTGGACCTTTGTGAGACGTGTGGAATTCTTTTATTCCTTGTAACCACTTTTGGTACCTTTAGAAGTCACAAGCAATGTTACCTTGTCTCCTGATGCAGTAATAGTTAATGCAACTGTAGCCCTCTTTGTGTCATCATTTGATGACCGCACATGAATTGTTTTCTTTCCTTTGCTTTCTTCTGTCTTTCTTGGTTGCATCAAAATATACACTAATATCTGAACCATATTAATTATCCATCTAGATTGAATAGAGGAAAACTCAAAAATGTTGATGATAGTAAAAGTAGGCATTTCAAAATGTAATGAAAGTCTCACACCTCTTGTCTTAACCCAGTTCATCTAAGAGAGTTCAATGAATTTTAACAAAATCTTCTGCCTCTGCACATGTTGCTTTTGGGTCCCATTGATATGTGTGAGTACCAAAACAATGAACATTTTGATTTATGGCAACAAATATTCTTATTGATGATATCTGAGAAGATTCATTTTTGTCTTGAAAATTGGAACTCAGACAAGAAGCCTCAAATTTTATTGTTGCAACATCAATGGTATTGCCTGTTTTCTAAGAGCAAAATTAAGGAGGTCACATTTTGGTGTTGCTGTAATTGAACATACATTAAGCGGTTCACTTGACAATGAGTGATCGAGAAAATTCTAGCTCTTTGGAACCTTTATTGAGACTCAGACCTGGATTGAGGAACATCAATCAATCAACCCTCTTAAGATATGCCAATTCTTGTCTGTTGGTATACCTCCTCCTGTGATACTTTTTCCTTGTAGGTTTTTTATTAGGTGAAGACTGAGTAGTAATACTTACAGGGAGGATTATCAAATGCAATGGTAGGAGAGATGGATTTGATCAATTTGATTGTCTAACACAGGGACTTCTCTCATGGTGACCACCATCATGAATGTTTGACCATCCATAATATCTAGTAATGTGAGATATCTACAGTTATAATCTGTATAAAAATACCCACATGATACTGTATTACCTTGGACTTTAGATGACAAAAAACACACCAAATTATTTTTGTGTTCAATTCAAACTTGTCCCATTATTGATTGAAATTTTGTTTTCTGTTAAAGAGGTTTGATATTCCCATAAAGTTTTTCTCATTCATGGGGAATTTACTTTTGCCAAAAAACTGAAAATTGCATTTATATGATCTAAGTTGGGAAACCTTCCAAGAAACAACCTTTTGGACATTTGCCATTTCTTATCTGATGACTTTTATGGTAAAAAATCTGAAGAGGAATCTTGGCAAAGTTCTTTGATAAAAAAAATACTTGGGAGGAACCCATTTCACTCAAGGGGTGACCTGCTTAACATCACATAGCTCCATAAGCATTGGAATACCCTTGAAGTTGCAT
>JALLPE010001998.1:0-10517 GCA_036940025.1 Conticribra weissflogii
GTGTGTGTCATTGAAACAAAAATGAAATGATCAAGTAAGTAGTATTAATATAAAATATTATTATCTCAGGTCTCAAATTGTGAGGCTGAAACATTATAAGGTGTTGGTTTGTAAAATTCCAATTGTTTAGATATCAAGATGAATTTGATTTGAACCACCACATCATGTGGAGTGATTGTAGAAAACTTGAAGGTTGAAATGACTTCTCAAATCATTCCTCAAATCATCCCTGAATACCATCATGAAAATTAGCAAACAAGATGTTTTGTTGGCATCATGAATGCCTGAAGAAGTGTGTGTCCTTGACACAACAAGTTTTTTATTATTGGAGTATTAACAAAATAATTTGACCTTTTGCCTTGCATCATGATACCAACCTCCATGGAATAAGGTTGGGGTTGAAATGACATGCATTAGTTGTGCAATGTTATATTGCAGGAACCAGCATATTGTGTGGTTTTGAAGAAAAATAATATAGAAGATGTAGAAAAATGTAACAGGGTTGTGATAGTTATTGTGTCAAATTGTTTCCCCTCAAAACACAGCTATGATGTTGAGGATTTGAAGTTGTTTAGCATTATCATGGTTGATGTTTTAAAAATTTATAAATTGAATGGAGAGCAGGCAGCTCCTGCTTGTGTGGATGTCATCATGGATGGTCTCAATTCAATCAATAATTTTAGTGAGTGTCAACATGTTTGGCATTTCCAACAGCATGGTGATAACTGTAAAAATATTTTTACTTGCAGAGTTTTGAAGTGTTAGGCATTGTCAACAGTGGGTAATAATTCTAAAATATTGGCGTGTCTGATGAGGGTGACAATGTGCCAGACCCAAAATTGATCATGGTTCATTAAGTTACACTGGATTTTTCTGTGACATATCCATATTTGAGTAAGGTAAATTTTTATTACTTTAGAATCATGAGAATGTGGGTGTAGCACAAAGCAACAAACGAAACAACCTAGAGAATGCATTGAATCATATATCTGCAAGGACAAGAGAAGAATAGGATCATGCAGTGAACCTGACATCACTAAAGAACACAGGACAGGAGGCATGGGAATCCAAAAAAAATATTCCTGGTAATCCACAATAAGCACAACTGGGCATAACAGGATTAACCATGAGGTCACCCTCTTGATCCCTGTTGATGAAATTGTAGCATTTTATTTTGAGTACTCCTTCAGCATGTTTCATTACATAAGCCAATTCATCAATGCCTCCTCTGACTTAGTTAAAAATGTCCTGGTCATATCCCAGTCATGCCCTAGGGATGGGGGCATGTTCTAAAATCCTAAAGACAGAATGAGATGGCGATACATTTTGGTTTTATTTTTGCTCATTAACTTTCCACAGCATGTCCTCCGTTCCACTGGTATCTTAATATCAAAAAATGTTGAGTTTCAATATAGGTCATTTGGTACAAATTTGTAGTACAATATATTAGGAATATCTCTCTACATGAAATGAAAGATGCACATCTCCTATGAAAAGTATGATATCCCTCCCCCTGTGATCTTGCATGGCTCTTAAATTCATCTATCAATTTTGTAACAATGTCCTCCATTGACTGTCATCACACCCCTCAGATCTCACAGTCACTTCACCACTACAACAACTACCACTGCCATCCAAATCTACCATTGCTGAAGCTCCCACACATGCCACAGCCACCACCACTACCATCTCTCTGATTCCTTTGTAACAGCCATCTAGTTCAACCTCAATATCTCCTTCCTGCTTCAAATTCATTTCTCTCCTCCACTTCCCCCTTCCTGGATGACCAATTGCAACCACATCTTCTCTCCCCCAAACAGGACTTCCTGTCTTGTGCAGGTGTTGCAGGACTAATTATTGCATCATAAACCCCTTTGCTACAACCGGCATTGGTGAGTCCATTGAATACATCAGCAAACCAATCTCCTCAACCTTTCAGGGTTGCCATTGCCAGGTCTGATCTTGGCACCTATGAAAAAACAAACAACCTCTCTGCCGGCAATAGTGGCTCTGATAGCAATTAATCAAGAGAGCTGAATACAAGTCTGGTGAAGATCGATTTTTTAGTAGAGCAGAAGGATAAGGGTGGGCTAGTCACAGTAGTTTATGATGGTGGTGGGTATCCAAAGGGACAGTCCCCAAATCTTGCTTGAAAGGGCGAGGTGGTGGCATGACTGGAGGGTCTTTTACAATTCATTTTTCACTAACAAAAACACAACATCAGCACAGCATACATGTTAGCAATATTTTGAAACTTTCAAAGTATTCATGCAACAATCCACCAACTGTATCTATCCCTTGTGTCCTGGTCTGAAGCTGAGAGGTAGATGGGAATAGAGACAATGCACGTATGTAATTGTTCAAATAAAATTAATTGATTACTTTTTTGGATTGTGAACTGGATTATTTGTAATAAAAATATATAGAAGTCACTGACAGTGGGTATTGTATTTGATTTTCTCAAGTCTGATAGAACAATAGGGAAGGTCTGGGGTGCTAAGGAAGATGAAGAATCTCATGATAATTTTCTTCTACAGCAATTCATTAATTTTATTTTATGATTAGTTATATTATATCACCAAGATTACAAAAAACACTTTTATTTTTTTTATGATTTTTGTCAATGTTTTGATATAAGTTATAAATTATTTCTTCTAGCTTTAAGGGCACATGACACATTTCCTCAAACAGCTTTGGATCCAGTGACATTGTGAAGAAAATAGTACATTTTAAGGACATTTCCTGGTCATGTCCTTTATCCTCAAACGTGTTCTCAAATTTTCAAAAGGACAGGAAAGGCCATTACCAACTAAGTCCTCTTTCAAAGTACATACTTCTGTCTTGTCAAATATTGGAATAATGCCTTACATATGACTCAAGGATACCAATATTTGTATTAAAATTTTCAACCTTGTTGCATTCCACAGTTCTGCAGTTTTACATATCCTGTTGTAACTTAGGGGGTATTATAGTCATTCATTTTTTCTTGAATTTCTGCAGATTCTCTTAATAAGATTCTCATTACTCTTGTTGGCCTGTGGGTTTGTAAAGTCAGGAACATGTGCATGGGATGTGCTGGTATCATTTTAATGTTGTCACTCCATGTGCCCAATTGTTATGAGTCTGAATTATTGATTACTTGAAACTAGAGACATCATGCTGATGGACCCTTGTACTTTCCCTTACTACTTTGTCATCAAGACATATGTCCTCTTTGTCCTCATTTTCCATGATTCAGTTCATACAATAAATATGTGGACATTCAAAGGCTATATGTTTGCTGAAATTTAAATTCTTATTGAATGATATATCATTAATTGGGATCGTTTTTTCAAAACATAAGTACTAAGACAGAAAAGTTTAATCCTGAAAGAGTACAAATAAAGGCCCAGTTTGTTTGTTATATTAGCATCAAGTGGGTATATAAAACGAACAACTCAATGAATATAAATTAAATCATTCTTATCATTATTATTATTATTATTAAAATAAGTCAATGCAAGGAACCATATATCTGCATGTTGTCCTACAATTACCATCATAAATCCTGAATTCCTCTGATTCTCACACCACCATCCCCATGATACCTGGCCCCATTGGCTACAACATTGCCAGTCCCATCCAATGTCAAAAACCCTACATCCCCACAACACGTATCGAAATAATCATACAAATGCGTGTACAACATCCGGACGAGCTCTTCATCCCCAAAATCAATGGGTATGTACGCCGTGACTTGCCCGGTGCCTTGATCGGCAGTGGTTCCGTAGGAGAATTTGAAACCTGATTCGGGGTAGGTGGTTGTGTATTCGTTGTTGTTGTTGTTATTGTTTTTGTTGTTGCTGGTGTTGTTGTCATCATTGTTGTTGCCATCAATGCCATCATCGTCTCGAGATGTTAAGTCGTCATCGTCGGGATCTTGATCTCCTTGATCCCGTCGACGAATATAATCATCATTAGTATCACTCCCACTAGCATCACTCATACTCATCTTCTTCGTAAGTCGACCATGATTCACAGCAAAATACCTCATAACATCCCGATTCGCCGACGACTGTAACTTCTCCCTCTTTTTCCTATTCCTCTCCCACTTAGTAAGTTTCCTCCTGCTACGACGGATTCGATCCGAATCGTCATCGTAACTTCCACTGCTATCGCTACCAACATTCAACCTTCTCCTCCTCCTCCACGATCGAGGAGGAGTCAAAACAATCACCAATTGTTCCCACATTCGTCCCATTTCTTCCATTTGAAGATAGTCAAAATTATCATAGAGTATCATGGATAAACGGCGGAGTGCAATGAGCTGTTGTACCACATCTAGGCCTTCGGGAATGTCGCTTTCGTCCCGATCATCGTCATCGTTTTCGTCTTCATCATCTCCATCTCTTTCTCCCTGGTCGTCTTCGCCATTACGACGACGTCCCGTCGAAGGAGTCCACACCCTCACCCCCCCGCAAATGGCGCTAACCAACTTCTCCCTCCTCTCCCTCCCCACTTGGGTGTGAATGTTGTACAAGTTCATCTTCATGGTGTCGAAGTCGGCTTTGGCGTCGAGGAAGGCTTGATCGTAGGAGTCGCGAAACGCTGACCAATTGACGGAGTTGATGAATATTTGGCGTTGCTCGCGGAGTTTCGGGTGGGAATAGGCCGGGGGTGGTGGTGCGGTGGTTTCGTTTGGAGAAATGGAAGAGGAGAACGCGGAATAGAATGGAGAAGTCGTGCTTGCGGAGGACGCGGAGGAGGGGGGAGTGTATTTCTGTCCTCTTCCGAAAAAGGCCGATCGAGGCGACGGTGACGACGAAGACGACGACGACGACTCATTCGTCATTCTCGAATGACGGCCACTTTCCCGGTCGTCCTCTTCGGTGGGATCGAATCCCAACTCATGCAAAAAATGATCGGTCAACGTCCACTCCTCCTTTCTTCGCTTCGGCTGCTGCAGTTGTTGTCGACGTAGTCGTTGTCGCATATTCCCCAACCCAACACCATCCCCATCGCCCCCACTCTTCGAATAAGGGTCGTCACTCCGATGAGTCGCAAACTCCATCCCCGCGATCTTCAACAATCTCCCGAACTCGTACACGGCGTGCTGTCTCAATTGCATGGCCACGGCGAATGCCTCTTCCTCCCGTCGAGAAACACTTACGGCACTGCCGTCGGTGATGCCACTGGAAGGAGGAAAGGAGGCAGGAGTGCTCAATGCCCATTTCTTGACATCTCTTCTCAACTCCTTCGGGAATTCCACGGTGATACTCCTCATTGTCAACGGCTCCCTCCTGTTTCGTCCATGTTTCTTTTTCAAGCCGTCGGCGTCGCGATCGTCGTCCCGACCGCCGGGCAACATGAATTCGATCTCGTAATGCGATTTCAATTCGGGGAGAGACGCCCCCGACTTGTACTTCTTTTCCTTCTTTCTCGTTCCGTCCCCGCCGCCTCTGCTGTCGTCATTGTCATTGTCATTGTCATTGTCATTGTCATTATAAATGAAGGAGTAATGAGAAGGGGGAACACATCGTTCGATCAAATCTTCCAAGGCGTCGACGAGACCGTTGAGCGTCTGCACGGCTCGGAGGTTGGTTTCTTTGGCTCGATTCGATAGAACTTTTTGTTTTTTGAGGGGTTGTTCGATGCCCGCATCGGAGGATGACGCAGACATCATGACGTCGGGGTGGCAGGCTCGCAGGAAGGGACGGATTATTTTTCGGAGGGATTTGGGCGTCGTTGCGGTGGATGTGGAAAGATGGCGGGGCGTGGGAGTATTGCCTGCTTCGCGAGGAGAAGATGTCGGGGTGGAAGTGGAAGGAAACGAACGCAAAGGTGGCGACCTACCGTGGTTGTTGTTGTTTGCCACCGTGGAATACGAAGTCGTGGCGTTGCCAGCAGCCATACCGCCATGGCGATCGTGGAGAGCGACATTCCGCGAGGGGACGATGCAGCTGGGTTCCAGGATGGTGGGGGGGGGCAGGAGGGACGTGGTCGGTCTACGGATGGGGCGAGATTGCCGCACGGTCGTCGCTAGGAATTGCCGCATTGGAATGGGCATGATGGAGGTTGGCGAAGGAGCGGTTGAGGTTCCAATGATCTCGAGAGCGAAAGAACGGGTGATTTGGCCGCTACCGTACCATATTCAGCGCCATGTCGATCACGGCGTCACGGCGATAGAAGAATCAACGGTATCGTAAGATAAAATAGTCATGTTTAGGTGTCGCGTCATTGGATGATACGAGCCCGCTTTGGTTACCCCTTTTGTGGTCAATAATGCTTCCAAATTACCTTTCCAGTGAAACACACTAAAAAGATCTCAATAGGAGGTTCTTAATATATGGTATAAATATTTTATAACAATAAAGGTATTTCAATAAATACCTAGGCAGTCTCTTGAATATATACAAGTATGTTATCTTACCTCTAGGGACCAAATAATGCGAAACGCCCCACGCCGAGCCTGTGTCATCATGTGACGACATCGTGTCATCATCAAAGAGACAGAGATCGTATTTTGACAATTCCTTCTTTTTATTTTTTTTTATAAAAAATCATTTGTTTTAAGTTTACGTGGACGTCGCAACGACCTCGTCTTCATGAGCCACAAAAATTACCAACTACTACGACACAAAGCGATTCCTCCACATCATGAACAGCAATAATGCCGCGGCAACTCCAAAAGCAGCGCCCTCTCCCTCGTCGTCGCCGTCGCGGTTGCCTCAGGCACCGCGAATGACAGACGACGACGCCTCGACGTCGTCTTCGGGGAGCACCTCCCGCTCGTCGAGCTATCTCGATCCGTCGGATAACGATCTAACGTTGTTGACGGGGGCCATTTTGTGAGTTTGTATGGTAGTTACCACCTGTTCTATGTGTAGGTGATTCGTCGGTTGCTTTTCATCTCTTTTTCGATCGTGGCACGGCGCGAACATCATTTTCATATCCGTTGGTTTGAGAGTCTCTTTTCTATTATTTTTCTCGTCCGTGTTTTGGTCTTGGCTTTGGGTTTTTGCAATGTGTTTGTCGTGTAGGTGATGGCATTGATTGTGTTAGTTTCGTGGTTGTTCTTTTTTCTCCGAAATTTTACATGCCACGAATGTTTATACTTTTTATTCATTCCTTCAGTCATCATTATTATTTCTCACCGTTACTTCATTTCGTTTCGTTTCATTTCATTTCGTGATATATTTTTCGCACTCTGCACATCCCGACCCATGCAGACTCACCGCCGACTGCATGGGAACAGGCATACTCGCCCTTCCCGCCGATGTTCAAACCCTCGGTACCACCGTCGGACTGGGCTTCTTGATAATCAATTTACCCATCAATTTGTACGCCGGGACGATATTGGGATGGGTCGCCTTGTTCGTGGAGGAGAAGATGTTGGGGCACGACGTGAGGAAGGAGGTGCGGATGTTACAACGCAAGGGTAGTAGTAGGGGGGGCAAGGGGAGGGGCAGTGTGAGGAAACGAAGTGTGGATCGTAATTTGGGTGCCGACAGTCTTGGAGATTTTGATTACGACGATGATGAGAAGAACAATACGAAGAAAACGAAGAAGGGGTATTCCAGTGTCGATAAAGCGGACACTGCTGCTGGCTCGGAAGGACCACTGAGTATCGTGGAATTGCCTGCTTCTCAACACTCGGCAAATGATGGCGGAAACGACAACACGCACGGCACCGGAAGCGGCAGTGGAAACGGCATAAGTAATATCAACAACAAGCAGCAGGAAAACGCCGGTGATCAATGGAACGAAGACGATTATCTCGATCCGGACCCCACGCTTCATCAACATCAGCATGTGGACACTGCAACTTTTGATTTCGTCGGGATCACGAGCATGTTATTCGACCATGACCCATCTCATTATCAACATGATCTTCATTCATATCACGAACATCCTTCGGACGATGGAGACAATGACAGTCATAACCACAATCGCAATCACAATCACGAACATCAACCCCACTTTCACCACACCATAACCTATCAACACCCATTCACGAAACTGGTTCTCTCCATTTACTATACCAACCTTTTCTTAGTGTTGGGAAATTACATCCTCGTCATGTCTCACGCCGTTTCGGCCATGGCGGGAGAAGACAATCTCTGTCTTCCCACGGCGGGAATCATTGCCTCAACATTGATGTTTGCGCTTAGTCAGTTGAGAACCATGGCCAATTTGGGAAGAGGGGTTAGTGCCGTGAGTTTATTGGCGCTGTTGGTGGTGGTTTTGCAATGTCTGCATGGACTCAGGCAAGACGGCGGAGGATATTACGATGAAAACAACGTAAATGATCAAAATCAATCATCTTCGTCCTCGTCGTCGTCATCATCTTTCTACGGAAATGCCGAAAGCAACCTCGCCAAAATGAGCTCCCTCGCCTCCATCGGCTTTGCCGTTGGATCTCAAAAACTCTTTCTCAACATTCGCCACGAAATGAAAGATCGAACGCAGGCCGCACCCGGCTCCCTCTCCATCTCCCTCACCATGTACGGTCTCGCCTACGTTTCGGTCTGTCTCCTCGCGGGTCCACGCCCTCCTTCCTTTTTATTCGATGCCATTCCCTCGGGAGTTGCACGACGCGTGGCGGGGTTCATGCTATGGGTTCACGTGGCGGTTTCGTATGCGATCAATTCGCAGGCGTTTTGTTCTTCGGTGGATAGGATTGTTTGGCATCGGGTGAAGGTGGGGAAATTGGATGAGAGGCATCGGTTGAGGTGGGGGATTTTGACGGGGTGCGTGGCCGTGGCTTCGTATTTGGTGGCAAATGCCATTCCCTTTTTTAAGGTGAGATATTCAGTTTGCTGGATAATTGTTGTGAATTGGTTTCGTCGCAGTCTGCTGTGAAAAAAGTTTTATGACTCTGACTCATCGTGTTGATATGTATGCTTGTGTCTCCGCTCTGATTGATGTCTATTCTTCAGGATTTGGTGGCTCTCTGTGGAGCTCTAACCAGCATACCGCTGACACTTCTCCTACCCGGAATATTTTATCGGCGGATTCATATGGTTCCTTTATGTTTTCCGACGCTTCATAGCAAACTTTCCTTTTCATTGGTTGCATTTTCGTTTGTGTTCATGATTGTTGGATTACTTGGGGCCGTGGGATCGATCGCGGTGGATTGGAAGCATCATGAAGGTCCTTTCGCATGCCATTAGAAATAAGAAACGAAATTTTGTATAAATGTAAAGTTAAAGTAGGACTTCGGTTTGAGCAGCAGCGACTCGAAAAAATAACTGGCAACTGACAATGTAGGTTGAAGGATGAATCTTCTTGCGAAGGATGTGAGTAATCAAACGACATAGAACATGGAGTCAATCTTCTACGCCAGTCAAGCTCGTTAATGTTCAGATTGCTACAATAGGCAAAAAAATGTCACCAATCATTGACTAATGGATAATCATCAGAGGCCATAAGATATATTTATCGCCCATTCAAACATGACCATGAATCAACTCATCATACATCAATAAATATATGTCATGTGAAAATGAAATGAATTTAAAACACCGATCAACGGTAATCAATTGATTGGTACAATGTGTTCAAAAGATCATCATCTTCGCCAGATGATGGAAATTCTCCTTCGAAGTAGACAGTCCCAAGTTCCAATCTAAGGCCCGAAGTTCATACTTGGGAAATCTTCTCAGTTATCACCATTTTTGATTGGATTTCATATCCGTAATCTCATTTTCATAGCTGTCACTGTTAGTTCATCTTGAGCAGTGCTTGCTTTCTCCACATGAAGATGAGAACAAAATAACTCCAAGAACAACTTCCTTCGTACTCTCCACTACGGTCTGAGAAAGGGTTTCACTATTGCATGATATCATGGCGGCGGGTCAATAAAGCAATATCTTCGAATCATGCTTATCCTGCGAATTGTTTTTATACAAGCAAATCAAGTCAAAAGAAAACAATTGGTTGGAAAAACATTTGACAATGAAATTATGTGAAAGAATGGCGGCAAAAATATTCTCAGACAGGGGACATCAAATTTTGCATGCTCAAGATTCATCTTCATTACTTACTTTGCTATATCATTTCAATATCTCTGGTTGTTGGCTGCCAAGGATGGGTATCCCCTAACTGTCTGCAATTAGGATAATGAAATGGATTGGGATAAATTACAAGTTACAAAAAGATAACATGAATAATCTTAGTAAACCTAAAACACTAGAGTAAAGCAAAGTCAAAGTTCTGACAAGCAGAGTTCAATTATTGTGTACCATGTGCAGAATTTCCTAGTAGCCCAGTTATGACACAGTTTGAAGACACTCTTTTTCAAATCAACAACAAATGTACTAGATTTTGGTATTGTGTGGATATTCATACTGGTGCCAACAGTCTGGCTTAGATCATCACTCCTGCAATGTGATTGATCAGAATGTTAGATCTGAAGGAAGTCACCATGACTTCCTCTGAAACCTATGGTACATCAGTGTACAAAACAAGAACATAGACATTCCAGTACTCCCTCTCAGCAGGCACATGATGATGATGATGATGATGATGATGATGAT